>QXTE01000177.1:2050398-2183896 GCA_003942145.1 Platysternon megacephalum
GGGGTTTGGGGTGCAGGAGGGGACTCCAGGATGAGGGGTGGGACTGAGGGATTCGGAATGTGGGAGGGGGCTGTGGGTTGAGGCAGGGGGTTGGGGTGTGGGGAGGGTGAGGTCTCTGGGGTGGGGCTGGGGATGAGGGATTCAGGGTGTGGGAGGAGGCTCTGGGCTGGGGCAGGAAGTTGGGGTGTGGGAGGGGGTGAGGGCTCCGTCTGGGGATGCAGGCTCTGGGATGGGGCCAGGGATGAGGGGTTTGGGATGCAGGAGGGGGCTCTGGGTTTGGGGAGGGCTCAGGGTTGGGGCAGGGGATTGGGGCGTGGGGTTGGGCTGCAGGCTTACCCCTGGCGGCTCCCGGTCAGCGGCGCAGCGGGGGTGCAAAGGCAGGCTTCCTGCCTATCCTGGCAGCGCGGACTGCGCTGCACCCCAGAAGCGGCCAGTAGCAGGTCCGGCTCCTAGTGGGAGGCGCGCAGGCAGCTCCGCGCACTGCTCTCATTCACAGGCACCGCCCTGCCAGCCAATGGGAGTGCGGAGCCGGTGCTCGGGGTGGGGGCAGCACGGGGAGCCCTGTGGCCCCACTGCCCAGGAGCCAGACCTCCTGCCCCCTTCCAGGGCACAGCACAGTGTCAGAATAGGTAGGAACTAGCCTGCCTTAGCCGGGCAGCACCACCAACTGGACTTTTAACAGCCCAGTCGGTGGTGCTGTCCGGAGCCACCAGGCTCCCTTTTTGACCAGGTGTTCTGTTGAAAACCGGACACCTGGTCACCCTACCCTTCCACCCGAGGCCTCGCCCCTTTCACGAGTCCCCCTCCCACCATGGCTGCCAGCCCCCACCCCAGGCTGGCTAGTGCCCTTGGCCCCCCGCTCCCAGCCCCGAAGCACCAGGAGGGAGAGCGTGTGGTGGTGTTGTTGCAGCCTCCCCAGCTCCAGGAAGGCAAGCAGCATGGCCCCAGCCCCTGGAGCCCAGCAGCACTGCCGAAGCGGGGCCCTGGGGCAGAGTGTGAGCAGGGCCATGCCTGGCTGTTTGGGGAGGCACAGCCTCCCCTTCCCGCCGCCCATGCTGCTTCTTATTTACAATGTCACCTGAAAGTGAGAACGGGTGTTCACATGGCACTTTTATAGCCGGCGTTGCAAGGTATTTATGTGCCAGGTATGCTAAACATTCATATGCTTTTCATGCTTCGACCGCCATTCCAGAGGACATGCTTCCATGCTGATGCTGCTTGTTAAAAAAAAATAATTGTTAATTAAATTTGTGACTGAACTCCTTGGGGGAGAATTGTATGTCTCCTGCTCCATGGTCTTACCCGCATTCTGCCATATATTTTGTGTTATGGCAGTCTCGGATGCAGATTTGCAGATTTGACAAAACACAAAGAAGGTTCCAGTATCAGATTTCTAAAGATAGCTACAGCACTCGACCCAAAGTTAAGACTCTGAAGTGCCTTCCAAAATCTGAGCGGGATGAGGTGTGGAGCATGCTTTCAGAAGTCTTAAAAGAGCAACACTCTGATGCAGAAACTATAGAACCCGAACCACCAAAAAAAAAAATCAACTTTCTGTTGGTGGCATCTGACATAGATAATGAAAATGAACATGTGTCGGTCCGCACTGCTTTGGATCGTTATTGAGCAGAATCCGTCATCAGCATGGATGCATGTCCTCTGGAATGGTAGTTGAAGCATGATGGGATGTATGAATCTTTAGCGCATCTGGCACGTAAATATCTTGTGATAGTGGCTACAACAGTGCCATGCAAATGCCTGTTCTCACTTTCAGGTGACATTGTAAACAAGAAGTGGGCAGCATTATCTCCTGCAAATGTAAAAAGACTTGTTTGTCTGAGCGATTGGCTGAACAAGAAGTAGGACTGAGTGGAGTTGTAGGCCTTAAAGTTTTACATTATTTTATTTTTGAATGCAGTTATTATTTTTTACATAATTCTACATTTGTAAGCTCAACTTTCATGATAAAGAGATTGCACTACAGTACTTGTATGAGATGAATTGAAAAATACTATTTCTTTTGTTTTTTACAGTGCAAATATTTGTAATCAAAAATAAATATAAAGTGAGCACTGTACACTGTGTATTATGTGTTGTAATTGAAATCAATATATTTGAAAATGTAGGAAACTTCCAAATATATTTAAATAGATGGTATTCTATTACTGTTTAATAGTGTGCTTAATTTTTTTAATCGCTTGACAGCCCTAGATATGATGTATCCTTTTTATTAGTACTGGATTTTGCCAATGATTTTATTTTCTTATATAATGCTTTAGGGTTAGATTCTGCTATCCTTACTCATGCTGACTAGTACTTTACTTAGGTACTACTCAGTCAAATAAAAGCGGGAACTCCAATGAAACCTCAAGTGTTTATAGACAGCTCTCCCAAACACCATGTTCTTGGTTCATTGGTGTCTTTTGCTCACCTGTTATCATCTCACACCCTTGGTAGAGGTAAGGCAACAAGATCTGAGCATGCTCCTTTCTGGCTGCTTAACAATAGTGGCAGAACATCCTAACCATGTTCTCAGTGCAGGGGGCAGTGAAGGAGGCAGTTTCCAGAAGAAGCAGTGTGATGAAGTGCATTAATCATAGGACTAGAAGTTGGCCTCTACTACATATATGATGTGTGGCCTTTAGAAAGTCACTCAAACTCAATCTGCCTCAGTTCACCCAATCTGTAAAATGGGAATAATTATACTTGCTTATCTACTAACCTACCTGACAAAGGAGTATTAAGTAACTGGTTAGTGTTTGTAAAACCCTGAGTGTATGGAAGCACTAAATAAGTGATAAGTATTTTTATTTTCGGTCAGTTCAGGTGATTCTCATAATTAGGCCAATAGCAGCACTCCCTGGCCAGTTTGGAAATTTTCACTGTCATTTTTTTCTTCTATGGGCTTTTAAACTCTGTGAATAGTGTGAAACCGAAATGAGTGTGAATATTTTCAGTTCCAGAGTATATTTAAAAACAGCAGCACCACACATTTTAATCAAAGTTAGGATGCAATGGAAGGGTTTGGGCTGGCCCTAATGGAGCCCCAAAATGGGAAGTGAGCTAGCCAAAAACAAGCATTTTTAGTTCGCTGCACTGCTGATACTGTCTCAAAATTTGCTGAAATGAAGGGCATGGCTAAGAAGAACAACTGTTGCTTAAACAGCCCCCTAAAATATGGATTGACGGCAGATGGATAGACACATGCATATTCCCATATACAATAAGATCTGCTAAATAAAGGTCACATATAACACATTAGCAATCCAGAATTGCAAGCTGGCTGTTGACCGTCCCTGGAGTCTACATTCCCCAAGACCTTATGAAATCAGGTTGGCAGTTTATGAAAAGTACAATGCTGCTCCCACATGTCTAATACAAAACTTCAGGAAATTGCGCTCATGTTTCTTCCACCGGCACTCACTAACAAGACTCACTTTTCAGTGGAAAGACATTTAGAAACACATATTAAACAACTACTACCCTCACATTGTCTAAGATTTCACAATACTGAAGTAGAGTCTGGCGCATAAACCCCAGACTGCCTTTTACATTTCAAAGCAAGAAGATCATCAAAATGTCATACAGAGCTCCATTACATCAAATCAGTAGAGAGGGCTACTTGCCTCCTAAAGCTGAGTGAAATGAAAGATAGAGGAGAAAAGCAGGCAGGCCAGTCATCCAATGGAGATTAGCAAGGCTGGATTAAGGAGAAAAGGACATCCAGCCCTTGCATGACCCAGTGCTATAGGACAGTAGACTCCTGGGCCTCTCCAGGAAAAGGGGAGTGAGGGTTTTTACGAGAGTGGTCTGTGCCCGTATATATGTAAATAGATATGATGCCAGTAGCTGGCACTCAAGAATATGTAGCATAGTTCCTGGATCTTGTACAACCATTTAAATTTGT
Organism: Platysternon megacephalum; assembly: GCA_003942145.1. Lineage (NCBI taxonomy): Eukaryota > Metazoa > Chordata > Testudines > Platysternidae > Platysternon > Platysternon megacephalum. Next base: position 2,054,306 of record QXTE01000177.1, read on the forward strand.
GTGCTCTACAGATGGTTTCTTCTTTGCAGCTTCTTACATCAGCTCTTGTCAGGGGTGTAAGAGAGAGTGGAGCATTCCCCCAAGAAGACAACACAGGTAAGGAAAGGAGGGGTCTATTGGAGGGACTTAGGACCTATTGTGTGCCCCCCAATGTTTGGTTAATTCATACTGAGTCAAACCTTCAGACCTCCTAAGGTCTACCTGTCATCACTGCAACAGAACACAAAAATACAGCAGTGCCTACTGCTTTGTTTTTTAACGTCACCTCCTGGCGACAGTGAACATAACTTGTCTGATGGTTCAACAGAGGAGTTACATAATCACAGGCCAATGTTTCACTTGTTTCATTTTATGGAAAACGTCTGGATAATTCATTGTGTAACAACCTTTTGGTCTTAATTGGTCTGTCAGTACAAATATATGTACTTCAGATAATAATAGTCTCATTTAAGGTGGACATTCTGTGCACAGTGAGGCGAGAGGGAACTAAAACATTAGGTCTGTGCTTGCCAGCTGGAGCAAAGCGTTCTGAATAATCAGCATATGCACAGATATCACCCAACCTATTACCTGAGCATAGCCATACACAGGGAAAGTTCAGATCTGGAAACTCCTTCTAATATCCAGAGCTGAATGGCAGAGGGATTTGAAACATGATCTGCTGCCTGCCCTGCTGATGCCTGGAGATCTGTAGGCACTGGGGACAGCGTGATTGTATTCTAAATGTCCAGTGAAATACTCTAGTTCAACCACAAGTTATTGGGTTCTGTGCAGGAATCACTGGGTGAAGTTCTCTGGCCTGTGTTAGAGGAGGTCAGACTTCATAGATTTTAAGGCTAGAACGCAAGAATTTTGCAGTACCTTGAAATGCTTTAGAAAACTTCCCAGAAGACTGATTCATCGTGAAGAATCTTTGTTTTATCCCCATCATTACTATGTGATGTACATGAAGCAAAATACACCTCTGTGCTGCCTTATGCTGAGAACTCACCACAGTCTTCTCGAAGTGCCTGCATTCCAATGGAACGCTCTCCGTTATCAGAACACAGAGGCTGGAGCAGCCAGCTGTGAAAATGGTGGGTTAAAAAAAAAAAAAAAAGCTCATTTCAGAAAAATGTACTGACTCAAATGTTCAGTCGGGTTTGTAGTTGCATGCAGGCATCTGGGTTACACACCAATTGCTTTAAAATTGCTGTTTGTCCATGGCAAAGGCTTTGTAGCAAACTGACAGTGTTGCATGTTCAGCCAAATGCTAACTTGAGCCACACTAAGGCCTCGTCTACACTCGGGGGGGGGGGGAGGAGGAGCTAAAATAGCATAGCTGAAGTCAACGTACTTAGAGCTACTTACCGTGGTGTCTTCACTGCAGTAGGTCGACTTCTGACGCTCCCCCATCGACTCTGCATACGCTTCTCGCTCCGGTGGAGTACTGGAGTCGACGGGAGAGTGCTCGGCTGTCAATTTATCGTGTCTTCACTAGCTGTGATAAATCGACCCCCGCTGGATCGATCGCTCCGGAGGTAAGTGTAGACATGCCCTAAAAAAGAGGCTGAACTACAGGAGACAGATTTAATTTACATACTGAAGGAGGCAACAGTTTGCATTAGAAGAAACACTAGAAAACATAGTATCAAGACTCTGTTTCACAACCTGCTTGTAAAAAGCCCCGAAGGGTATGTCTACACTGCAGGGAAAAACCTATGGCGCCAAGTCTCAGACTCGGGCTCACAGGGCTCAGGGCTAAATATAGCAGGGCAGACATTCCCACTCAGGCTGGAGCCAAGACTCTGAAACTTGAAAAGGGGGAGGGTCTCAGAGCCCAGGCTCCAGCCCGAGCTGGAACATCGATACTGCTATTTTTAGCCCTGCAGTCCAAGCCCTCTGAACCCAAGTCAGTTGACCCAGGCTCTGAGACTTGGTGTTACGGGTATTTATTTGCACCGTAAACATACCCTAAGAAGTCATTGTTGGGCTGCAGTTTTGCCAGCTAAATCCATTTCTGGTTTAGCCTGAGACACTACACAACATGGAATCTGAGTGAGAGGCAGAGGAAGGTTTGAAATGTGATTCACTGCCCTGCTCATGATCAGAGACAGTTGCTCAGATGCCATGGTGATGAGCATTAAATAAATGCCTCGATAGATTAGTTTATGCCTTTTAATATTAAATAAAGGGACTTTTCAGTTTTGTGGCATTGCTTTGTACATATGAGGTAGCTGGCCTGTGAGGAGTCCACACTTTTTTCAGTGTTGCATATGGAACACATGCTATGATGCTTGTGTGCATCTTACTTGTAACAGAGACAACAAAGGGACAATTAGTTCCAATTAGTGTCGGAGGTATTCATTCCTTAAGGCATCTGAAAGCCTAACCCAAATATAATTAAAACTAAGAATTCTTTAAAAAGCAGCATGACCCAGTAAACAGATCCTAGAGCTGACATAAATCTCTTTTATCTGTCTAGGTGCTTATACAACCTTAATTACCATAATACCCGAGCATGTTAAAAAAAATCCCCAATAACCTAACACCACAGCAACCATAAATAAACCCCTATCTCGAGCCTCATACAAACAAAGGAGAAAGGAAGCAAAGAAGAATGTAGCAGCTTTTGGAAGTAAATTGAGGACAGCACTAATCACTGGACCTTGATGGAGAATGCTCTGGTAGCTGTCTTCTGAAAATGACATCATACAATGGCCCAAAGTTTCAACCCAGCTTATCTCAAGTGCCACAGCCAGAGGTAGGTTGGTAGACAATATCACAGATTGGTCCTATATTGTTTTAAGCTTTAATACTACACTGGTCTTGATGTGCCCCTACTGGCAGCCAGCCATTCAGTACAGCTTGCCAAGTACTGCCAGCATCTCTGACTCAGAACAAATGTCCTTGAGTAGTCCTACTGCCACATTCTGCATTAGCTACTATCTACAAATTCATGACTGTAATCTAGCTTGCATGAATAATGGGTGAGCACCACTGTGGTGAGACACATGCCTGGAATAAAAGTTGTATATTCCAAAATGTCCAGAGTTGAAAAAAGTCACTTCTGACCACAGATAAAACATAGGCTTCCATGTTCAACACACAGTTAAACAAACAAACAAAACCCACCTCTTACATTGTGAATCATATTTACCTCCTTGAGACAAATTGCTTCTATAGAGAGGGTTGCCACCGAACAGGCGATAGCCTTTGGACATGTTCCTCCTGACCACAAGCAGTTTCTCTGATTTTTCAGGGTTGAGTTCAGCTGCTTTAGATCCACTCTGTAGTCTCAGCTAGGCAACATAATGGCACTTAGATAGAATTGCTGGAGTCAGGAGGATGATAATACAATTCTGGGTACCATCAATGTTCTGATATTAACTCAGGCCATGACACTGAATCAGCTCTGTGTGTGGATTTATAAGCATAATAAACAAAGATCACAAAACCAACCACTACTGTATACAGGAAAGGCTCTTGGGGTAAATGATTTATTACTCAATATCACTGAGTGAAACCTCCTTTGAAGCAATGATAAGAACTCTAGTCCAACCCAGTTAATCGATGCAGTCAGTTCATCAGTACCTTGTGGTCAATGATATCAAAAGCAGCTTGATAGATCTGATGTTGCTTTTATGGACAGCTGGCTCTCAGACAATGTCATCCCGACTATCAGCCTCTCTGTGCTGTACTGTGGCCTGGAAACAGAGTGGAAGAGGTCAATGAATCCCATTCAGTCCAGATATTCCTGGAGTTGGTCACCTATCACGTTCCTGATCACCTTCCCAAGAAAAGATAATGTAAGACTGGACAATAATTAGGTCCTCAGAATCAAGTGATGATTTCTTAAGTGGAAGTTGACAATTGGCGTATTTCAACTGCTCTGATATCTTGCCCTACCTGAAGGAAGCACTATTAGTGGAATTCTTCACCAGGATAATGCATCTGTGGTGGCTTTCACAAGCCAAGAGAGGCAAAGATCTTGACCATGGCTCTAAATTCCTAGGACACTCTCTGAACACTGTCAAGGCTCTGTGGAAAGGTAAAATAACTGTGAGTTTTACTGATCATGTTTGCACTGTATGAGCATCCACCTACCACTGCCTAACATCCCGAAGTCCTTTCCAAGAATGTAACAGGCCCAGGGTATAACTATCAATGGATTTCCTGGGAGCAGTCTCTTCATTGGCTCTTCCAAAGTTCTTTCTAAAATTTGGCAGGGATTTGCCCAGGACATTACATTGGCCTGTCTGAAGCAAGTGTAAGAACAATAGTGAGGCAGTCCAGAGAGGCTTGCACAGGCTGTACGTGTACTGTGGCTAGACAAAAGATGTCAATCTTCAGAGATGTCAATCTATTGCCTTCACCATTACAATATTCCTTAAGAAGGAGAATATTTTTAGGCGGAAATATTTTCAGAGAGGCCTAAGGTTCTCATGCCACATTATAGTGTTCACTAGAATAATCTTTGTTTAGTGGTTGTCTTTCCTGTTGCTTTTCAGAAACCTTCAGCAGTAGCCAGGTCTTAAGGTGTATTCTTGGCTGGTGTGCTTATTTGATCTCTCTCTCTCTCTCTCTCTCTCTCTCTCTCTCTCTCTCTCTCTCTCTTTTGTTATTAAAACTATCTAAATAAAATGATATTTCAAAACCATCAGGGACTTTCCTGGTCTGAGTGTCTTACAAAAACAGTTCACCAACCACACAAAAAACTATTTAAAGAAAAAAGGGAAACAGCATGTTTAGAACAAGCTGAAAAAATAAGCATGATCTAAACTTCTCCTTTTTTTTAAATTCAAAAGTGTGTCCTTTCCATATTTTTAAGGAAAACGTGCCTATGTGCAACAGTATGCAGTGCATGATTGTCTCTGAAAGGAGAGATCATCTGTAAATTCTTTAATGGTAGAAAACAATGACAAATCTTTCCTGTTACTCATCAGGACTGAAGTCTTGCTGATGATTAGTGCACAGTTTCCTGAGCTATCAGACTTGCATTGGTTGGAGCTATATTTCCAGAGTATAAGGTATCTGACTGATTTTGTACTTAATTTAGCACAGAATATTTACAGCTAGCAGATGAGTCAAGTCTGAGAGAGCTTCTTCATGTGCTAACATTTATAATAAACTAGGAACAGGAAAAAACTCAATAAGCTTCTAATGTTTAAAGTAAATATTTTATGAGTAAAAATGGAGAAATATGCAGCAAATATAATATTTAACAAAAATAAGTAAGGGGACATTTTAACAAACTAATTAGGGAAATGTTACAGGTTTAGTAAATATTTTTTTAAAAATTACTCATTTAAATTATATACTTTATCATCACTTTTTGGTGGTCTTTTTTTAACTTTTGCTACAGCTTCCATCTGTCACTTTGCTCTCTGATGTGCCTCACAAGGGAAGGAGTCTGGTTAGAACAAGGGAGTTGGCAGCCAGATACCCTGGGGTTCTGTTCCCTGCTTTGCCACTGATTGTGTGTGATCTTGGCTAGTCATTTTAAGCTCTTTGTGCCTTGATTTCCCTGTAAAAATAAGTATGCTAATACTTAGGTATTTCTCAGAGGTGTTGTACGACCAAGGGCCTACTAACTCACACATGTAAACCTATTGACTTAAGTCCTGATTCTGCACAGACTTATGCACAAGCTTAACTTTATGTGCTATAAATAACCTTGATTCAGCAAAGCACTTAAGTGTGTTCTTAACTAAGCACTTACTTAATTCCCATTGACTGCCATGGGACTGAAGCACATGTTTAAAATTAAGCACATGCTTAAATGCTTTGCTGAATTGGAGCCTGAGAATAATCCCACTGAAAATACCAGGACTACTCACTGTCCCCATGTCAGGAAAGCATGTAAGACATGCTTAAATCCAGCTGAAGCAAAACTGCAAGCATATTTGTGTCCTTATTTGCACTCATATAGACACCTAGGTACTGTCAGGTAGTTCGAACAAAAAAATTCCAAAGTGGCCTCCTTGGGCCTCATTTTTCAGAGGTCCCGAACATCTACAGCTCCTATTCACTTCAACTAGAGTTGTGGATGCTCAGCATGTCTGAAAATCAGTACAATATTAAGGTTGAGTACCCAAAATCAGTAACAGGTTTCAGTGGTAGTCGTGTTAGTCTGTCTCAGCAAAAAAAACGAGGAGTCCTTAGAGACTAACAAATTTCGTGGGCTAGAACCCACTTCATCAGATGTATGAAGTGAAAAATACAGGAGCAGGTATAAATACATGAAAGGATGGGGGTTGCTTTACCAAGTGTGAGGTCAGTCTAATGAGATAAATCAATTAACAGCAGGATACCAAGTGAGGAAAAATAACTTCTGAAGTGGTAATTTTTGAAAATGTTGGTCTAGGTATCTAAAAGGATGCAGTTGTGGGTCCATTTTATATCCAACCTTATTTAATTTCAGCTACAAAACTCTCCCCTTAGTGCCATTTTTGAAAAAATAACCATAAGACATATACATCACTTAAATATTTTAAAATATTTAATATCTACTTCTGCAAAAGGACAGAGGTTCAGATAGGGGCATCCAGCTCCACCTCAGATAGTGTCGATTATGCCCATTTTGAAAGTCCCCTGCATGAGGAAAATAACTTCATCACATTCATGGACCACAGTGAAAGACTAGAATGGGAAACCATGCAGGTACTCCACCCACATGAGGAATCTGTATCTGGAACATTAACTGTATAGAATTTATAACAGACTAGTTCCAGCACAGACATCTACAATGGTTTTGGGAGCCTGCTTAACTACTTTTGAAGGTAGGCATTAAAATTCAGCCTGCTGCATGCAAATTTAAACTCATAAATATTTATTGTGGAAGGTCTATTCACTAGCCAATATATGTAGTGCCAAATACAGTTAAACATTCATTTGTAACATAAAAAATAAGAGGATGTAATGAATTTCTATTTAGATTCTAGACCTGAAACAAATGACAACTACAATAACCCTTTAGCCTTTTCTGCTATATATTTGAAAAATAATGCTGACGTTAGGGGGACCAGATGAGAGGAAGAAAATATCGGGACACATTTGGGGGGGGGTCTCCAGCGGAGGGGAAAAAAAAGCGGAGTGCCGCCGGCGGAGCAAAAAAAAAAAAGGATTACCGCGAAATATCGGGACAAATTGCGTCCCGACCAAACATCGGTCAGGATGCGGGACAAACACCTAAATATCGGGACAGTCCCAATTTTATCAGGACGTCTGGTCACCCTACATGACGTAAAGAATCAGATTGAAGGAGACATACATGCAGGGCCGTCCTTAGGCATAGATAACATATGCAGCTGCGTAGGGCACCTGAAAATTTGGGGCACCACTGGGTCTTAGTATCCACCCCCTGGCTTTCCTATCCCTGTTCTGACCCTTCCTGCAGGCTCCCACAGCTGGCTGCTGCAGCCTGGTGAGTCTTCCTGGGGAGGGGATCTAGTAGTTAAAAGTGAAAAAGCGTTCCAGCCTGCCAGACCTATTAGCACAACATTGAAACTGCTAAAGAGCCATTCAAGGAGTAATTAAGCCATTTAACAGGCATTTGCCAAACCCCAGGTATATACTGTCAGTTTCTGAATTTACTGACAAAAACAGTTGTGTATTACTGTAATATTTACTCAGAACATATTAGTCTACAGGACCTTAGTTTAAAATTTGCTTTAAATATATTTAATTAGTGTGTTGGTGAAGATTATAAAATCTAAAAATCCTTGCATAGATTTTTAGATGCACAATCATCTTTAGCCTTAAATGCTTGGATCTTCAGACATATAGTTTTTTAAATAAATCCTTCAAAAGACCACCCTTATCTAAAATACACATTTTAATTACTATAGTAAAAAAAACTTGCTTCCAAAGTCTTCCTGTCCTTTCTGTCCTTCCCTTTCTCCCTTCACCCCCCCCCCCCCATTGAAGAGAGCCCTTAAAGAGACAACACCCCTTTCCTTCCAGATAGCTGGACAAAGAGTTTCCCTTTCTTTACTTCTGACTATTTGATGAACTAGTTTTAAGAGAATCCGCCAGCAAAATCAGTACCTTAGTAAGATATAAAATCCTTTGTTATGCCTAAAATCTTTGGAAACATATTTTTTAAAGTTGGTGAAATTTCATAAACATGTCTATTGTCATGGAGATCACACAAAGTAAATTAGTGTTCCCTTTGTCTAAAAGCAATGAACATTGTTATGAACACACTAAACCTCTGTGACTGACTAATTTAAAATAATGTCTTTGTTTCAGTGAGTTAAATATGTAGTAATCTGGAATGATTACTTTATGAAGGCTTAAGAGTACATTTAAAATATAAAATCATCTTAGAAATACTGATTAAGAAAATGTAAAACTGAGAAGAGCTGCATCATGTATTCCCTAATATTTAATGTTGTATTCAGCAAGACAGCTGACTCACCCTTACTACAAAGGTTTTGCAAATAAATGTCTGACAAACTTCAGGGCATACCAAAAAACCTGTGACTGACATTTTTTATTCCCAAGTTTAGTGCTTAATTAGGTACCTTCTGCATGTCTATTCTGCGTGAGGGAGAGGGTACCGGGGTCTCTGCGGGGACCTGTGACTCTCTGCCACCGTGAGGCGGGCTGGGCATCTTGTTATCCTTTGCTGCCTCATTCCCTTCCTCCTCTTCCCCGCTGGGCTGCGAGCTCGGGCTGCCGTCGGGCATAGAGGCACCAGTTTAATAATACTGCGTAGGGCCCCATAAATCCTAAGGACGGCCCTGCATACATGTTTCTGATCTACACCAGTACATAAGAAGAAAGATGAGCGAATGCTAGGGAAGATAATGAAGCTATTAGTGAAGTGTCAAAGGAAACAAAATACAGGAGGATATGTCATGGGATTAAGAGATTGATGAACATGAGATCTGGTCAGAATTTTATTTTTGGTAAAACGGAAATATTTTGACTGAAAACTAAAATATTTCAATTCAGAAATGCCACTGCAATGCCTCATGGGAGTTGTAAAAGCAGCAAAGAATCCTGTGGCACCTTATAGACTAACCTATTCTACTATATAGGTCAGGCTTCCAGCCTGACTTCGTCTTCCATGATGCACTAGAGTCTCCCCTCTTGGAGAGGAAAGGCAATGCATCATGGGAGATGAAGTCAGGCTCGGGAGCCTGGCCTGTAGAGGAGAATGTGGACATGAGCCCATCGAACTTACAACTCCCCTGAGGCACCAAAGTGGCATATCCACATCAAAATGTTATGTTTTTCTGCTAAAATGTTTCAGTTTTTGATTTTCAGATATCTGTTTTTTCATACAGTCACAGATTTCAAGGCCATAAGAGACCATTGTGAGCTAGTCCAATAGTTTTCAACTTTTTTCATTTGTGGGCCCCTAAAAATTTTAAATGGAGGTGCAGAACCCTTTGGAAATCTTAGACATAAATCTGAACCCCAATGGATCCGCAGACCACGGGTTGCAAACCACTGTTCTATGGTAACAACCACCTTTCATGGCCCCCTTAGACATAGTCTGCGGACCCGCAGGTTGAAAACCACTAAACTAGTCTGACCTCCTGTATAACACAGGACATAGAACTTCCCCAAAATAATTCCTAGATCAGATCTTTTAGAAAAACATCCAGTCTTGATTTAAAAATGGTCAGTGATGGAGAATCCACCACAACCCTTGGTAAATTATTCCAGTGGTTAATTACTCTCACTGTTGAAAATGTATGCCTTATTTCCAGTCTGAATTTGTCTATCTTCAACTTCCAGCAATTGAATCACATTATACCTTTCTCGGTTAGATTGAAGAGCCCATTATCAAATATTCGTGCCTCACGTAGATATTATAATATATTGCCCGAGTGGTGCAAAACAACTGTAGAGGGGACCAGAATCTGGCCTGCTGTGTAAATTCATTATTATGTGAATAACACTTTGACATTGTTCTAATTACTATGGAGCAATTTATAAATTAAAATGTGGACAAGACAAACAAATTCTAAACTTTTTTTTTTTTTGCTTTAAGAACTCTTGCATTTGTACATACATCACTCAAAGATTTGATGATGTCAGTGTGCTGTCACCAAGTCATTTAAATTGCGGCTTTCTTTCCATTGTTTGTTGCTTTGAAAACCTCTGTGAAAGCACTGTCTGTCACAGAAGCTGGTCTTGCCAATGAAGCTATGTATGTTGTATAGTGTATTTAGAAAGGATTTAGCTGGTTAGGGAGTGGGAAGTGACGCTAACAGTTGCTTCTCTACTTTCTTACACAGCTCCATCAGAAAAGTCATCTGGGCCTGAACTTTCCCCTGATACTAATCTCCTAATAGCTTGTTTTCCCTCCTCTGTGGGTGATGGGTTGAGCCAATCTTTCCTGGGATTCACATGATAAGCTAGAAATTTTTTCTAACCTGCAGTAGAAATTCCTATGCTTTCTCACTGCCTTTTACTTTCAGAGGCCTGTGTGTTAATACTTGATAAAATGGAAGGAGAAGGTATTATTTGTCTCTTGCTTGAAGAGAAATCCTTAACTTCACAGGGATCGTCTAGTGAAAGTATCTGATCCTGTTACTCTTTTTTTCTTTTAATTGCAATGCAAAGATCTTATCTTTTTATTACCCCCTTATTGTGACAAGTGCTCTAATGGTTCACTCTCCACAAATGTCTTGGCTTATATGTACAACTGGGAAAGCAGTTCATTCTCTCTTCCCCACCTCCTCCCCCCTTAGCCTTAATCATTTGCCTAACAACCGAATTCTGCCAAAGTGGTTCATGAATCCCTTCCAGTGCTGCCGTTTCCTTCTCAAATGCCTGTTCTATGTCTGTCTGTCTCTAGTTTCCAGGCACAGAGCAGGCTTGTGACTCCTTCTCTAATAACTGCCTGAGGTACAGGAGACCACTTTACAGGAATTCAGGGAATTCACACAAGCCTATGTTAAAATAACAGTAAAAAGAAATTTGCTGAGGAAGGGAGCTATCGCATGAGAGGCATATGCCCACTACACCCTTAACTCAGCCTCATTGTGGCTTTGCATTGCCAGTAACCACTCCCTCCCCGGGGGCAGCTTCACCAGGTTCGCCGACTGGCGGTTCGTCCACAGGGCCCGACTCAACTGCATTCCCCTCAACGGAGCCATCCGCCACGGCAACCGGGACAAGCGCTGCAGGAAGTGCGGCTACGCAAACGAGACCCTGCCACACGTCCTGTGTGGATGCAAGCAGCACTCCAGAGCCTGGCAGCACCGCCACAACGCCATCCAGAACCGGCTGGTGAAAGCCATCCCACCGTCCCTGGGGAAGATCACCCTCGACTCCGCCATCCCCGGGACAGACAGCCGACTGTGACCCGACATCGTCGTGACGGACGCAGAAAAGAAGAAGGTCCTCCTGGTAGACGTCACGGTGCCTTTTGAAAACAGGTCACCGGCCTTCCACGAGGCCTGAGCATGGAAGGAGTCGAAGTACACCCCACTGGCCGAGACCCTGAGAGCCCCGGGCTACGAGGTCCAGATACATGCCCTGATCGTGGGAGCCCTGGGCTCGTGGGACCCCCACAACGAGCCGGTTCTGAGAGTGTGCGGAGTCGGTCGACGCTACACCCGGCTCATGAGACAGCTCATGGTGTCCGACACCATCAGGTGGTCCAGAGACATTTATACGGAACACATCACAGGACACCGCCAATACCACACTGAGTAACTGAGACCGCTGACCAGGGAAATAACCCACTTCCTTCCCTGACGAACCAAGGGATGCACCCGACCCACATACTTATCCGCTACACCGATACTGACTTGGACCCCTTATTCATTCCATGGGTGGCGTACCCAAGCCCACTTATCCACTGACACTTTAAAAACCCTTGCACCCCAATCTGGGTCTATGCCGGTTATGCAATATGTATGTATCTCTTCATCCTTGCAACTGATACCTGTAACCCCCCATAACCCAAGCCTGACCCCAGATGTACAGTACCTTCCCTCTTAACTTGTGTATATTTCATTTTAAACATTAACTTTAATAAAAAATTTAAATCTGTTTAGCAGTGTGAGGTACAGTGTGTGGAAAAGATGGTCTTGTGGATAAAGCACAGAACCAGGACTCAAGAAATCTGGGTTCTCTTCCCATCTCCGCTACAGACTTCCATGTATATGTCACTGAGCCAGTTTGCACTTCCATTTCCTTACTTGGGCACTAAATCCAGTGGCTTAGTTCTTCTCCCTCCACATGGGACACTGCAGCAGCTGGTAGGAGGAGCTGACAGGGGGCAGACTCTGGAAATTCCAAGACACTCAGTGTTCCCAAAACAACGAGCTCCAGCCAGTGTGCAAGAGGTAGGTAAGTTAGGGCCTTTTAGGTGTCCCTGCTCTCTCACTGAATCCAGAAAGACCAACCTTGGACATTGACCTCTCGTCACATAAGGAACTGCAGCAGCCAGGAGGAACCTTCATAGCATCATGATTCAGTCAATTCTTAAACTTCATCTATGGAGCTTTGGGGGGGGGGGGATTGTTGGTACCCTTTATCCCGCCCCTCTCCCACCACTGCAACACCTCACCTGGCCAGCTTCACTCTGCCTGCACTTCATGTTTCTCACCCTCCACTGTTCCCTTTCTTCCTCCCATTCACCTCCTTAACCCTTTATCCACTCTAGCAATCCCTTCCCAGCTCCACTTCAACCCCAAGTGCTTCCACAAAAAGTCAAACTAAAACATGAAAAACAAATACATAGCAAACCTAATGTGAGCCTGCCATCACAGTAGTCACTTTGCTTATGTCATACTCCGTTCCTCTCCCTTTGTCTAGTTTTGTCTTTTAGACTGGGGTAGGGACTCTCTCTTCCTATATGTTTGTACAGCGCAAAGCAGATTGGGGCCCCAATCCTGATAAGGGCCTCTGGGCACTACTGAAATATAAATACTAATAATCTATAACATGGGGAACAAAATATTTCCCTATCTCACAGAGGCTTTGTGAAGCTTAACTCATTAAGGATTGTGGAGTGCACTATGTGGTGTATGTAGCTATGAAATTGTGGTTTCTTTATTTTTTGGGGGACTGTATCTTTAAATGTCTAAGAGTGTTGCCTCTAACAGAGAGAGCAGCCGTTTTGTTCTGAGACCTACCACAGTCTGTTTCAGACGAACACACACACTGTGCTCTCTCATAGAGTCTTTGCTCTTGTTTCTTTTATGCTGTATTCTATAATCCAAAATAAAATTAATTCAGGCTGAAGACGTGGTTGTTCTTGGTCTGTGAAAGAAAATAACCCCAATTATTACAAATCCAGGAGGGAAGGAGAGGGAGATGCCCTGAAGTGAAATTCTCCTCTTTATAGACACAAATGAAGTTTACTTGTAGCTGTCCTGCAGAGAGAAAATACAAGATTCCAGTAATTTTATTAATATTTGCTGAATTCCCCCAATACCCAGTCTAAGATTGGCATCCAGCATCCTGTGTACTATAAAATGTATCTGTCTCCTTTCAAGTCCTGCAGTATACTTTCCCATTACATGCAGGCTGGAGCTGAAGGCAGCAGGACCATGTCACAGACATCAGAGACCCTCTGGAGTTGTCCTTTAGAGGGGGAAGTAAGAGCTGCCTTTATGTTTTGTGAAGCCTTTGTTATACTGCCAGCAATGCTGCTTGTACTGTACATTTTATTTGTTTAATCTTTCAATTGGTTTAATGTGTTATTTGGAATCTCTGGACATATGTACATCAATTTAAAAACAAAAAATATAGTAACAAAACTGACAAATAGCGACCACTAGAAGAATTCCCTTCACATCGTAATTAAAACTCAAACCATGTGCCTGAAACAAAAGTCGGAGTAATTAGATGAGCCATGCCTATGTCCTGAGTGTAATCCAAATCAGGCTTTTTTCCCCCAGTGGGGGGAAGGAGGGAGTTCCATAGTTAAGGTCTGAGAATGCCCTGCCTCCAGTCCCCTACACTCAAATCTGAGGTCTGTTAGCAAATATGCCTCAGCAGACCTCCACTGTTGGGATGATGCATAAGGAAAGCACCCTTTTTGCCAACCCCAAGAGTTCAAAAATCATGAGTCAAGCCTGAAAAAAATCAAAAGATTGGCTTAAATCCTGTGAAATTTTCAAAATAAAAAGTATTGGATTCTTTTTCATTTGCCTTATCATTTTTGAGCCTTGAGAGTTCACATTTTTAAGCTGTTCACTGCAGCATGAGGGCTAGAAACTTGCTCTTTGTAAATGAAAGTGGAGATTCGCACACAATCACAGGAGTTGGGCTTTAAGAAAAACTAGAGCAGGTTAGAATAATTCTGACAAAACCGCTTTTTCATTCAAATTTACTGATTCGTCTTTATTGAAATGTTCTGCGCAATGTTTTGACAAAATTCATTTGGAACCCAGGAAGCTTTTGAAATCTGCCACCAGGGTCCACAACTTCCAGAGCAGCCAGCCCGATGGACTGCCCCCAAGGTGGGGATCTTAGGGATTCCAGGGTCTGTGACTCCATAGCAGCCAGCTAGGCAGATGGCCCTGTTGCCGGGGTCCCCAAGGCTTCCAGCATCCATGGCCCTGAGCCAGCCAGCCAGCCAGGTGGATTGCCCCTGAGTTAGAGAAGCCAGGACTTTCCCTTTTGTGGAGAAGTTTTGAAATTTTTGGTTTCATTTTGATTCTAAATTAAACCAAATGTCAAAACAGTGTAATCCTTTGCTAAATGGAATTACCTTTCTCTGTACAGCTCTAAGAAAAACACACAATACTGCAATGAAAAATGAATAAAATCATAAGCATTGACAACACTGAATTCCAACTCTAGGGGCTTGTCTACATGCAGTTATTGTACTGATTGAATTAAATCAATAGAAAAATTGGTTTAGATAAATCAGTGCAACCCTCTGGCATGGAGATAGTTATATCCGTATAAACGTGTTTATATGGGTATAATTTGTTTCAGTAAAATATCACAGCAATGTTCAGCAATATAGCTGTTACCGCTCTTGGCATTAATGTATCCCTAGCTGGTGTTTTCTGCAATGCATGCTAATCTGAAGGCAAATTACTTTTTAAATGTGTCCAGAGGTTAACAGGAGGCTAGTAGCTGTGAACAGCAGTGCCGGAAAGTTGCATATGCAATGACAAATCAGTAGAATCAACATAAATTGAACCTGGGGTTGAAAGTTTTCTAAACATACTCTTTAATGTACAAATAGAGGACATAATTTTGGAAGCCAACCCCCCAAACTCAAAAAGTACTTAATAGCTACAATCTCTACAGTCCTTAAAATGTAATTTCGGGTCTCTGCTTCTATTAAGAACCATTTTATATGTGAGAGTTGTAAACTGATCAATTATATAGTCTGCATAGATGCTAAAATCAGGACTGAGATGCATTACTGAGACATGATTTTTCATGACAGGATCTCAGCGTCAGCAGCAGCAAGCAGCACTTTTCTCCTGTTCCATTAGGGATATTATAATCCAACCCTATTTGAGAGGAGCCTACTGTATCTTTGTTTTCAAAATGGAAAAAGCATCACTGTTTTTAATTTTCTAACTACATTGCCACATGCACACAAGACACGTACACACTGTGCAAATCCAGAGGCAGAAAACTAAAATCTTGCACTGCCATCCTGTGGTGAAAGGTAAGAAGCTATTATATTGTCCAGCTCAATAGAATTGGATTATTATCTACAAAATGTGAACATTGGGCTGCTTTGGAGACAGAATTACCAAGAGCTCTGCACTGAACTAGTGATCATGGAAATCAATTTCTTACTCCTTGGAAGAGTAGACCGGGAGTGTTATGAAGGTGCGACACCCTCAGCTTTGCATGAAGGGAGAAGGACAGGCTTTCTAATACTCTGGCTTGGTCTATGCTAGGAACTTAGGTCAATATAACTACATCACTCAGTGCTATGTCAACCGGAGGGCTTCTCCCATTGACATAGCTACTGCCTCCTGTGGATGTGGAGTACCTATGCCAACGGGAGGGAGAGCGCTCCTGTCGGCATAGGTAGTATCTTCATTAAGCAACAGAGTGGCACAGCTGCACTGGTGCAGCTCTAAGTATAGACAAACCCTCAGAAGCAATCCTCACCAGGCCCCGATCCTGTCTATGCAGGGATCAGAAACTTGCTGCTTTAAGCATGATCGTTGCAAACCAAGTTCTGTAGCATTGTATCACTGACCACTGTGGATAGGGAATTGTTTTATGTTTAAAAAAAAAATTGTAGATCTATGACAGTTTTAGAAAAGTCTCTGTCCACACTGTAGGAAAACTATGCTAAAACCCTGATAACAACAACCATGCACACAACCCAGCATATTTCTGATCCCATTGTGTATGGTAGGGGATGGAGCACATTCTGCTCTCAATTATGCCAGTGTACATGCAGAGTAACTCTATTGACTTCACTGGAATTACTCCAGATTTTACACCAGCATTGTTGAGAGCAGAATCTGGGGTAGTATTTTATTCATTTATCTCTGCTCTTGAAATAGCACCTAAAGCCTATGCACCTTCCAGACACAGAAGACATGCTCCCTGCATTCTGATGAGAGCTTAGTTAATTCGGTCAGGGTGTGGTCATGTGACTGAGTAGCCTTCAGAGAGATGCCACAGAAGTCAGTGGGAGCTGAAGCATTCAGCACTTTGTAGGATCTGGCCCTAAATGCAGTTTTTGGGGTGGTGGTTGTTTTTGTTTTGTTTACTTGGGAGGTGGGGGTGTTTGGTTTTGTAGACTTGTGAAAACAGGGTGAACTCCATTTTGTAAATATGTCATAAATTCCTGTTCACTGGATAAAACAACTGTTTTCGAATGACTCAACACAGGGCTTTAAATATATATTTTTTTAAAAAGGAACAAGCCAAAAGGAAAAAAAGCCATAAGTCAGTTAATAGGGGAAAGAGAGAAAAAGAGATGTTATATAGATAATGTGTAAAATATGCAATAAAAAAGTAGAATGTTTACCAGAACGTCTGGTCCATAATTGAATGCTGTCAGGGGACGGTTCTAACTTATGCTCCTACACTTCAAACATGGTTTTAGTCTGAAGCCTTTAGACCACAATTTACTATTTCAGAAAAATGTGGATTTAGTATGGTAAGCACTATACCCCTGGAGATCTACTCTTTTCTCTTTCAAGCCGTGGGACATGGAAGCATTTTTTCCAAACAAAAATATGTAGAACGTGCATTTATCTGAATACTTGACAGCCAGGTTTGACATTGAATCCCACGACTGGCTTCCCCAGTACTTACCATGTCTCCTTCGAGGTACTCATCCTATAAAATACGTAATAAGTTAGGCCTGTGTTAACTCAGGAACTGCCTCTCCATCTGAGTTATCCTGCAGGAACTGTGAGCTGCTGGCATGTAGTGGCTGAGAGGACCTCAGGTAAAACTACTAAGAAACAGTGGCAAGGCTTTCTCAACTTTGGGTCCTGAGCTATGGAACTGCCTGTCAACAGAGATCAGGATGAGCCCAAGTTTTGCTCTGTTTAGGGCATGATGTAAAAGTCACCTTTTCATACAGGCTTTCCCCAAATAATAGAGTGGAAAAACAACCAGCAGCATTCATATGGGAGACAGAATTTATAGCTAAAATAAGGGAAAGGAAAGATTTAGATCCCATTTTAGGCAGAACTCACTGTGATTCTCAGCGTCTGAACTTATGATAATAGGTTCCTTAGTTAGATCAGAAAGAACTCACTCCCACCATCCCAGCCACTTAATCCTAGATTTACGGGCTCAATCTGTAGTTTGCAGGACAACATTATGTGGCTATCTTGTGAGCATTCTATATTAATGCTGCAGCTAGTGTGTCATCTCTGGTCACTCATGTAGGTATACTCATATTCCCCCATCCCACTTAAAAGTACTGGTATCATCCTCTCTTTTGAAAGGCAAAATCCTCACCTTACCCTTCCTCACTTGTTAATGACCAGCCTGTGGCCAGTCTCTTTACTCAACAAGAAACTGAAGAAAATACTCTTCTCATATTACCCTTCTCAGAACATGCTTTCCTTCATCAGGCTTCTCACTCTGGAACAGTGGTTTTCAATCTTTGGCCACGTACCCTTGAGGTCCGCAGACTACGTCTAAGATTTCCAAAGGGGTCCACACCTTCATTCAAAAATTTTAGGGGTCTGCAAATGAAAAAAGGTTGAAAACCACCACTCTAGGATGTTTCTTCACTTAGCGTCAACCTTGGCCATCATTTCTGTGCAGATGAAAAGCACCCTGTGAACCACTTCAAATTTTACCTTGAAATCTTCCTGTTCAAATTAGTGGATGAGGAATGTTTTTATTTCACTCATCTCAGTCATCCCTCACTGTGACCAGTGTAAAGGCATGCTTGCATCTTCCCAGTTGAGCATTCTTTTCTTTTGCTTTAGCCATTGTTTTTCATTGTTTTCTCTTTCTGTATAAACAAGAGTTATTAGACCCAATATTTTGCAACTTCATCTCGCTCTGTTGAGCATTCTGTGGCTTTTTGTGCAGAGGAGCTATAGACAAATATTGTATCATATGCAGACTTTTAGAGAAGTCCATTTGTGCCACCTTGTGGGAATAGATAATAACACAAGCCACTGTATCTAGCTGCACTACTGCCATCAACTTGTCTTGAATGTGTGTTCAGAAACATTTCTTTTTCATATTTAAAAGGATAAGGTCTATTCAGTGGCCTGTGGCAGAAGTCTGTAAAAGTTTTTGTTTGAGTAATTGAATCTTATATATATACTTAATAAAAGGTCTCCTCTTTTCTTTAAAACGTTGCAGTTAGGAGGAGCTCATGAAGGCAGACTGTGGAAATTCCCCAACCCTTTTGGCTCCTTCACTAACGCACCCATAGCTGTGGGTGCAAAGGATATGTCAGAGCCTTCCCTCATGCTCTTTGGCTCCGTCTACACCAGGATCATTTTCCAAAAATCTTCCACTTTTGCTAAATGGGGTTAAGCGCCACTGGTTTAGCAACGTTAGGAGCCTTAATGTAGAGAGCCCATTGGTGGCTGACACTTCTAAGCACCATGTCATCTCACCTGCTCAGAGCAAGTCTACTAGACACAATGCATTAAATGGTGTCGGGTGCCGGCAGGCTGTCTCGTCTACACCATGACACTAGCGCTGCTAACAATGGTGGAATTGAACAAGTTTTAACCTATTGTAGACACGTCCTTTTTCGTCAATGAACTTGTCGAGAACTTTTTAGAGGATCTGTACTGTGATGCTACAGGAGCCTCTATCATGAGCTGCAGCTGTCTCCCCTCCCAACTGAGGAAGGAGGAAATGCTGAGTCATAGATCTCCACCCTACCAAGGGGAGTGGAGAACGGCTGAGTCATGCATCTCATAGAAATTTGAGCTTCAAGGCCTAAAGCCAAATTCTAACACTCTCATGCAAGTAGCCCCATGGAAGGCAATGGGATTGTTTTATGGATGCCTCCCATAAGGATTTACAAGATCAGGCCCTAAGGACTTGCCTGCACTGGAGATGTAGCTGTAGCTACATTCACGTAGATGCATTAGTGCAGTGTAGATGTATTGCAATTTGCACCTGGTTTGAGACAGGTAAACTGCACTCACACAAGTCAGTTTTTACACTGGTGCACCACATATACACTAGGGCTTTGTATTAGTGCAATTACTTCTGTGTAGTTGCAGCAGTGCAAAAATACCCCTTTTGTGCACAAGACCCAGTTGGGATCATTTAAATGCTACCATTCATGGACCCATTGCTTTTCTATCTATTTTGCTTTCAGGTTTCCTTTAAAATAAATAAGTAAATAAAAATAAAGAAGCAAAACTAATCTCTGATATGCTTCCACGGAAATCCATAAAGTTTCACCAGGGGTGTTTTTGCAAAGAAATGAAATGCAAGAAACTATGCTAACTCAGCAATGAGGCTGCATTTTCAAACACAGAAACTGAGGTAGCATAAAAGTTAAGATTCTCTTAGTGACATTAACTCACTGACATTGCACATATATAATATTTATGATGATTATTTATTAGGATATTAAGAGTTTGCTTACTCTCCCTAAGGCAATAACAAAGCTTCTGTTGACTTAAGTGAGAAGAGGATTGAGTCTCAAATGTACATTTTATTATATGCAGTGTAAAAGAATGAGTGTAGACTGCACCTGTAAAACTGGCACAAACCTTGGCAGAGGGTCCATGGCTGAGGAGAAGCAGGGGAGGAATTTCAACAATGAAAAGCATCTGCAACTTCACCTCCGCTGGGGCTCAGAGTCAGCCAGTTCAGCTTCAGTATCAGATAGTGTCAGCTAGATAAGAATTGTGGTTAGAGTGGCTGGGGGATCCTTTGAAGCCTCCTCAAGGGGGACTTTTGTGGAGCACCTTGCTGAGATTAAAACTGTCCTCCCCTAGCGGAAATCCCAAGGTAGGGCATGTGGCAATGCCACTGTTTGCCCTCCCTGAGGTGAATCATACCAGCTAGGGTGCAGTGAGTTAAATTGGCCCAGTATGTGCAATGCAGGTGAGGTAAATAATGTTTTCACCTCCCAGCTCACAGAGAGCCTACTAAGAGAACCATATCTTTTGAATGTACTAATGGCTGTGTTCAAATGTTTAAACTTAGCTGCACTTAGCCTTCTACTACCTCCCGAGAATTACTACAGTAAGGTATCCGTGCAATTTAAATGTGCTATGACAGATCTACGCAGCAGAAGTCACCCAATCTGAACAGAAAAACAGACAGCCATCCTGAAGAGACAGCATTTAATACACTTCAAGCTTCTTTGTTAAGGATAGAATGCCTAAAATAGGGTGGGGTGTATTTTACTTCAAGGGAAGAGGAGTTCAGGTTAGTGAGGTAGAAGTTTTAAATAAGTTAACTGTGAAGTGTCTTTTTTACCTTCTTACAAACCAATCCTGTATTTTAAAATTCCTTCAAAGCCTTCACTCATCTATCATTTGAAAACCTTGTTTGCTCAGAGGGCTGTAGCTACCAGCCCAGTGCCTTACAGGCTGCAGTCCTGTGAAGCTGATATCTAGAGCAAATGCCTTTGTTCATGTTCTGTACTTTTAAATAAGTGGGTGTGGTTAATTCTGATGTCCTTTTCTAACTGAAGACTGCGGAAAACATCTGCTTTTTAATGTAAACCATCTGCTATTACCAGACACAAAGTCAAGCATTTTAACACAGTATATGCCTCAGAATTACACTTGCTGAACGGAACAGTATTACAGATTCCCCTCCCAATGTTCTCATCACAGAACTCAGGGATTTTCCCTTGCACCTTATCTGGGATTGATCAGTGCAATTATTTTGTAAAGGTCTTTGTCAGTGAATTCAAAATAACTAGAAACAATAATTATTATTATTTAGGATTTAACTTGTAATCTTCCAGCTGAGATGCTGCCTTAGCTTTGCACAGTTACAGGTGCAGGGAAAGTCAAAAATTGTTTTTGTGCAGTTGTGTGTGTAGAGGGAGGGCGGGGGGGAGGGGGGGGGAAAGGGTTGCTGAGCTAGTTCATTACTATTTGACATGTGGAATACTCATTTAAATACTTAGCATTGTTGCAAAAGCTACCCTGCTGAGTTTTACAGAGGTCAGGAATTTGCAAGCACCAGAGTATTAGGAAGCATGAGGGAGGTTTTTCTTGCCTTACTGGGAATCGCTCCTTTCCAATGGAACAACATTGACATTTCTAGCCCTGCAAGGCCATGACATATCAGACTTTAAAGTCATGACATTTTACACCTACAAACCCTGTCACTGATAAAGATCTGCATCTTGTCCACTCTGGCCCTCAGGCAGTTGTAAATTTTTGGATGGTGGGTAGGGTGCAAAGAGGAAACGCTTTTGTGTTAGGCTGACTTAAAAACTGGCAGTGATTTGGAGTGGCTCATGGTTTGGAATGTGAGAATAAATATTGGAGATGAATTAATGTAAAAAGAGCAGGTGTGGCTGTCAAAGGCTCATGATAAATTCATTTATCACATAGTTCTGCAATTTTGTTAAATGGATCTCACCTCCACACACTGGATCTTGTTATAAGGGGCAACTGCAGTTTGACAAATATTACTTGTTTAATGGAGGTGATCTAATACAGACTGAGTAGAATTATACTCACTGAGTTTTGGGATACTTTGAATGGTTTCTTAAGGCATGTCAAAGTTAGAATCAGGACTCACAATTTTTAGTTAAAGACCACTCTGTTTTATTAGCGCAGCGCTCCGCTAATACATTCAGATAATGTGAGCACCATGTAAGACTCAGACTGTCTTATTTATACAGATAAAAAGGGGGGGTGAACTTAACAAGAAAACAAAGGAAGCAAAGCTGATAAGTTTTCCTGGGCCAGACACACATATCTTATTTCCTTATTAACTCTTAGCAATCTTCTGTTAATGTCCCACCACTAGCTTAGGTGCGACTCATTGTTCTATATCTTAATGTTTCTCTTCCTGACAACTATATTTCAACATTCCTCATTCCTGCTTAAAGGAACATACAGCGTTTCTTTAATCCATTCTATTTTTACAATATAATTCATTCTACTTTCACAGGCACAAGGTTGCCTAATCTTTTCTTACTGGTGGAAACCAAACAAATTACTGCCGTAAACAAGAGCTGATCTTGAGTCTCCACTCCTGTCTCCCAACGGGTCCAGATGATGCTGTTGCTAAGTGGTCAGCTCTTTCCCTTTCCCCCATGACTACTTCTCCCCATGGGATAGAGGGGTTTTGAGTGGCTCTCCACACCCTAGCCTGTCTTATTGCTAGGCCCAAGGACATTTCCTGCTCAGTTTTCTTGCTCCCTGGTGATATGTGTCTCCTTCTCTTTTAGCTCTTTGGTCCCAGCAACCTATCTGTTCATGGGATCCCTTTTCTAATCCCTTGAGCAGAAACAGGGACATCTGAAGAGGGCGGGGCTCACAAACACGGAGAGCAGGACTCAGCATCCTGCCCATACACACTTGCACAGGCACTTTGTGCTGCCTACTACACACAGAGGGAGCTGGAGGGGAGGGAGAGAGCCTTACTGAAGTGTGTCAGGAAGAAAAGGGGATGGGAGGCAGCAATCAAAGACATAATCTCATTGGTCAGAATGAGAGTTGGGGTGGGACTCTTCAGGCCAGCACATGTGCACTAGGGGTCTCAGAGTGAAGTCCAGTGTGTTCTGTTACTCTCCTTGATGCTTGTTGCTTGTATAGGTTTTGATTTCTCATACGCAAAGAGCAAAACATGGATATTTCAGTCTTGCTTACTTTTATTTCAGATTAAACCAAAAACAGAACAAAACAAATGAACCCATAAGGTCTCCATGAGGGTGAGGGAGAGTGTGTGAGAGAGAACAGAGACTAACTGTGTAACATTCTGCATCTGAGTTGAAAAACCAAATGCCAGGTGCCTCCTAGCTACCCCAGCAAGAGTCAGGCAAGATTTCTGTACATTTTAAAAGTGTTGTACGCAAACAAACAAAAGAATGACCACATCTTCTTTCAATTATATAGCTATACTACACACACAAAAACTATGCTAGAAGAACATTATTAAGGTTGTAAAGTCAAGCACTCAAAAGTTAGAAATGCCAGAATTAAGGTTGCCCAACCTTAATTTGGCCCCCTTGTATATATGTGTTATGGTAGAGTCTTTAATTACACTATCACATACTATTTTTTCCACAGGATCCCTGTCTCATTCAGTGCCCAAGATGGATCTGTTCTGGGAAGGAAGCAGGGTTGTATAGTAAAAGAGGTTGTCAGTAGGACCCCTGCTTCATTTGTTGTGGAAGTTAGAAGGTGTGTACTATTTGCAAGTATTGGGACAGGAAGGTCAGAAGGTGGGTAATGAAGGAGGCAGGAGACTGCAGGGAAAGTAAGGAGGGTCTCATAATTAAGGCAGTTGAATGCTGGTCTGGAGGCACACAAGTGGGAGTCATAAGGGGTAGAAGCATGCTCTCTTAGTTGCTCTCTGGGGATTGTGCAATGCACAGTCTGGTCAGCCCTAGGAGCTATCAGAGTCTGAAGCATGCTCATTGAGAACAGAACCTTTGGAGAGTTTAGCTGCTAAAACCTAAGAAAACTCTATTGAGCATGTCTGGCCTGTCATTTGTGAAAGGGCTTCTGATTTTGGGTTCTAACCAATAAAACACCCCTAATACAAAAACAAAGAAAAAGAAATAGGTGTTAATCCAATAAACTCTGGAAAAACACTGGAAATGGTTACTTGAATCTAAGGGCTTGTCTATACAGAGCAGCCATGGGGGTGTGATTTCTAAAGTGCACTAATGTGTTGCACATTAATTGGTCCATGTAGACCCTGCTGGTAAGCCTAAAGGTTCCCTAGTGCACTTCAACGTAGTGTTGTTTGAAACAATACTATGTTAAAGAGCACTTGGGAACATTAAAAGAGATTACTCATTACATTATACACTGCTGTAATGAGTAATGTATATAACATACATTACTCATTACAGTACAGTATATACAAAAATAAAGAGGTGGAAAACCCTGATTAGTTTGGACATCTACATAAAACCCCACATTGCTAAAAAGACATCCCCAAAAAAGAAATTAATAACCCCCACCCCCCCAAAAAAGCCCAACTTCCAACTCGGACAAATTTGGGCAAAGAGCCACACTCCTGCCAAATTTCAAGTTCCTGCTCCAAAGCAGGAAGGGAGGCAGGGTGCAAAAGCACTTGAAAGAGAAGGAAATGGAAGAATTTTTAATGTGGGCAAAACAACATATTTTCCCTTTCCTCATTCTTGGAAATGGCTGAACATTTTTGGCTGAAATATTCAACACAAATATATTTAGCCTCAGGCAGAAGCCCAGCATGGAAACTTTCAACCTGCACAATTAAAGTTCGGTGAAATTATAAGCAACTGAAAACAGGGGCTTATAATGAGAAGTGTCAGGCAACCCTAATACAGTAGAACCCCATTTATCTGATCCTCCATTATCCGTCTCTCCATATTAACTGAAACGGGCGGCAGGGCTGACAGCCGGCGCACCACCTCCTGGGAATGACAGGCAAGCCCTGCTCATTCTCCTAATTATCTGAATTTTTGATTATCCAATCTGGCCCCAGTCCCAATTAGATCAGATAAATGGGGTTCCACTGTAGTAGGTGGTGCTACCAGCCCGTCTATAATTCAGAGTACTGTGTATATCTATTCAATCTATATTTTCTTTATTTTTAAAGAGAATTTTTAATACTCATGAAAAGGCACTGGTGGGCTAGAGTTTTCATTGATTATCCAGAAAATAGGCACAAGAGTGGCAGTAAAAGCTTTCTCACCTAATGGGCCTCACTTTGGCCTGAAGAGACATCCTTTGTGTATGACAAGGTAACTCAATATACAGTCTTTGGCCTTTCTGCTGAGACCACAAAATAGGTGCTAGTAAATCTCAAATATGGTGGTGGCTTTTGTGATGTGACCTGATGGTTTTTATGACATAATCATTTCCCGTAGACTGAACAGCCATCAGATGGTAATGCCTTTCAGCTACTATTGTCCTGGGCTAAATCTGAATCAGTGACCTAGAGTTCACAGCCTCTCACCCTGATTCTCTGGTACAATGAGGCAGCTTTGTTCAGCTCCACCTGTACAAACCTGTCCTAAAGTTATCAAAATGTTATGCTGGAGCTTGGGTAGCTCCCAGTCAGTGTGTAACAGACCTCACTGAGGCGACATCTACATTTTGAAATAAGGGTGTGATTCCCAGCTTGCATAGACAGGCTAGCACACTAAAAAGAGTACAGTAGTTGTGGCAGCACAGCCAGTGGCAAGTTGTGGCACAGGCTAGCCATCCTGAGTACATAACAACAGGATCCAGGCGGGCTTGTTTTTGGGGCCGTTTGCTGCTGCCTGTGCTGCCACAGCTACACTAGTGTTTTTAGTGTGCTAGCTTGATGACAGCTAGTGCCAGTATGTCTATGTGAGCTGGAGATCACACCCCTAGCTCCAAGTGTAGACATTAGCCTGAGTGTGAGGGGGGTGCTAGCTGCCTTCTGTTTAGGCTGAATGAGGGAAAAATTAAATGCTCCTTTGTTTAGTGATAGGTGAAACAAAGGATACCACTACCCAAATATTAGACTGAAAGCAAATGCTGGAGCTGGGGGCTAACTGGCAGAGCAGTGTGTCTCAGAAACATCCGGAAAGCAGGCAGAGAGCAGCAGAAAACCAGGAGACAGCAAAAGAAACATGTAATGTGGCCGTAAGAGAAAAGAGAAGGAGAGAGATTTTAGGACGGAGTGCTGGCTGAAAAGGCAGGCTTGGAACCGTGAGCAAGGAAACTGAATCTTGTTGCCTGTTCCCACTGTGTTCAGGGAAACAGGACTTTATGTACATTTTGTAAATAAACAGGATTTGCATCAAAGAAATACCTGACTCTGATCAATTTCTCCTCCTAACAGAAACAACCTGGAAGGCCATGAATATTGGCTAACTGCTTGAGTCAAAAGTTATAACAAAACCTAGCCAAGGCGGGGATTCCACCAGTGTAAAGGATTCCTTCAGTGGTGTAGAGACAGTGTAGGGGCTCCTGTGTCAGCAGTGTAAGGGGAGTGGCTGGCAATTCTTATGTCCTGCCAGTCCCTAGGCACTGGACCAGTAGGTGGGGCTATAGGACAGTTTAGACTAGCCTTCTGCCTGCTCTAAAATTCACCTAGGGATTGGCCTAATTCTCACCAACTCCAGGAGTGGATGCACTTCTGGCTAATGTCACCAGTACTACTAGTCTCCTCAGAGGGGGAAGGGTGAGGGCAGAGCCGCAGCTCTGAGATGGCCTGCTATTGGGAGGAGAGGCACATGCTTTTAAAGGGTGGCAGAGTTCCTGCTCCAGCATGCATTTTAGGAGAGGTTCTAAGGAAGATAGCCAGAATTTCTCCAGGGACTCGTGCTCCATCATGGCCCATCATCACCCCTTCTGGTGCCAGCCATAGATTTGTTGCCACAATGTAGCCCACAGTGATGCTGACCCTCCAGAATACATTGCCAGCCAGAATTCTTTCTGGGACTACTAATGTAGCATGGCCCCATTATTTAACCCTTTAGGCCAGTGCCTTTAAAAGTCAAGATAAGGGATCATATATGTACACAAGACCTTTCCTGGGCTTTCATTTTTCTTTCTACTACTCAGAATGGGGTGGCAGTAAAAGAAACAGGTAGGCTGCTCTGTTCTCCAATTTTAAGTGCTTAGGAGGTGCCTGGAAAAAGAGCCAATGTTAACATAAAATAGATCTTGAAAGAGCTCTACAGAATACGGGCATGGTTTATGCATCCTGCCCTCTATACCAGTCAATGTTAGATCATTCGAGTACCATGTTGCTGACTGATAGAAACTAACATGTTTTCATGTCTCTTATTCTAATCAGTCATGATCAGGTAGGTGCCAGATGCTTTGACAGTGAACACAATCACAGATGTGTCCTATGTTTGAAGCAGGAAGCAAACATTTCCATTGCTTTTTTGTTAATTATGTAAAGCAGTCTGAGCAATAGTGGCAAAACATTGAAATGAAGAGCAAGAAGTTCCACAGAGATGCTGTTTATATATAGGAATGTATATTTGTTTTGGTTTTCTTAGGTAAATATAACAAATGATGAGAAAAACATTGTTTCAGCAAACCTATGCAATGGAATTCTGTTCTGTTGATCCCTGTTTGCCATGATCATTTGGCTATTTGGATCTAACCTTACTTTTCAAAAGCTGTTTCATATTGGATTTGCGCCTCACTTATACCAATTTTCAGTTTTAAGGGTCAGAGTAAAAATGATTTAATTGGTACAGTATTTCAATGGGAATTTCAATGGGATTTAAACACATGCTTAAAGTTAAGGACATAATTGAGGAATCAGGCGCTGTGAAAGGAAGAATAATTTTATGATTCAAGCACTCTGGACTGGAACTCTGCTCTGGCCCAACTCTACCACAGGCTTTTGGTGTGACCTTTATTTGGAATCAAAATTTTAAAAGTGGCCACTAATTATTGGTACATAATTTTTTTGGATGTCCATCTTGAGTCACCTTAGGCGTGATATTCAAAGTTGAGCACGCAAAGTTAGGGGACACTTTTGAATATTTTAACCTTAATTTCTCAGTGCCTCTATTCCCCATCAGTAAAACAGAGTTAATTAAACTTCTCTATCTGACAGGTGTGTTGTGAGAAATTCATTATTGTACATGAAGGGCTCAAATGATGCAGTCATGAGTACCACTGAAGATCCTATAAATTTCTTTAAATAGTTCACTGGATTTAAAAATCCTTAATCTTTGGTCATTAGTCTTCTGTGATGATTTTTTTAATATTACCATTTGCTAATGATGTCCTATGCTGAGTTATTCATCTTTGGGTAATTCTGGAATCAAATATCAGAGGAGTAGCTGTGTTAGTCTGTACCCACAAAAACAACGAGGAGTCCGGTGGCACCTTAAAGACTAACAGATTTATTTGGGCATAAGCTTTCGTGGGTAAAAAACCCACTTCTTCAGATGCATGGAGTGAAAATTACAGATGCAGGCATAAATATACTGACACATGAAGAGAAGGGAGTTACCTTACAAGTGGAGAACCAGTGTTGACAAGGCTAATTCAGTCAGGGTGGATGTGGTCCACTCCCAATAATTGATGAGGAGGTGTCAATACCAAGAGAGGGAAAATTGCTTTTGTATTTTTACTGTCTGGGGTTTTTTTTAAAAAAGAAAAAGAAATGCTGAATATTAAAATTGCATATAACTTTTATTCTTTTAGATTCAAAAACATTAATGTATTCAAAAACAATCAGTGTATTACATAAAAATCTTTGTTAAAACTACACACCTGACAAAATATGGGCTCAAATGTATAAAACTTACATAGGGAGTAACCTTCAATAGGACTCCTCACATGAATAAAGTTCCTCATGTGCATGCTTGCAGAATCAGGTCCTGTTTTGGGAATGTATACACAAGTGCATTCATGGCCAAATCCTATATTTCTTAAACAGGCAAAATTCCTATTGAAGTCAGTGGGAGTTCGGCCTGAGTAAGAAGACAGCATGATCCTTTGACCCGTGGGTGAAAAAAATGAGAGAATATCCAGCCCTATCCACTACTCCCTCATGTATCTGTGAGTTGTAGGGTGACCATGTATCCTAAAGTAAAAACAGGACGGCCCGGGCTCACCCAAGCTGCCCCCCTCCCCACCTACAGGGCTCGCCAGAACCATCCACCGCTACCCAGGACTGGAGCTGGGGCTGCCTCCTCCCCTTCCCCCGCCCCCCCATGCCGCCCACAGCTGGGGCTGACAGAAATTCCTGAAACTTTTCAGTAGCACATACCTGAGGCCTTATGTTGGTGGGAAATGCTGCCATGTATTGCGCAATCTTCTGTCTTGCAAATGCTGCTTGAATAAAGAATCGGGCTTTGAATGTCTATAAATGACAAAATACCGAACAGTATTTCATCATGTATACATCCTCAACTCTGTTATTTAAATTAAGAGCTATGTGGGAATTGGGTTTCTTTTGCATTGCAGAGAATACACCATTTGTTATCCGAGACAGCTTCCCACCCACAAGAGAGAGCTAGAACCTCCAATGGCCTGAGCTGTGCCACATATTGTATAACAGGATGTAAACAGTAAGCATCAGTGAGTGACAAAAGATAAGGAAGCAGTCAGTGCTGCAGCCCTGTTTGTAATATCTCAGATATATGAAATAAAGGTCTGTTATTGAAAAGTTTCAGGGATTTCGGTGCATTATTGACAGAACCAGAACGTGGTGTCAAAAGTAAATGTGCCACTGCAAGGACAAAGCAATTAGTAGATCTGATTGTTAGACTTACATAAGCAGACAGCTAAACACAAAACTCAGTCATAGCAACAAGCCTGCTTCTGTTCCTGAACTCATGGACATGGAAGGGAATGTGTTCAACAACTGCCTGGTCTTCAGAGCACAATTGGAAAATTATGAAATTGCCAGAGGACTGAATGAAAAAGATAAAAGAATAAGGGCTGCAACAGAAAGAATACCACATGCTCCGGCAGCACCTGGACATGCCACCAACAGTCTACAAAATTTTGGGTGCACTCCAAAAACATTTTGAACCTACAAGAAATGTTAATATGTGAACACTATCTCTTCCAATGTAAGCAAGCATCTACAGAAACCACCGACCAGTATATTGTCAAGCTGCACAAAATGGGACAGATTCATGTGAGTACGGCATTTTGAAAGAGGATTGATACAAGATTCTTTAGTCATAGGAACCAAAGACAAAGCAGTTCAGATAAGAATGCTCAGAAACCCCAAGTTAACACTGGCAGGAGCCATAGAAATGTACAAAGCGAGTGAACAAGATCTCACTCAAATGAAGATGATAAACACACAGGAGACAGAGTATACATTATATACAGTATACAAAAACAAATACAGGAATCCACAGGAAATAAATAATAACACCACATAAGTACTGGAAAAAGGCAAGCACACCTCACAATGAAAGCTGTGGATACTGTGGTACAAGAACCACAGCAGGCAAATGTCCAGCTTATGGACTATATGCAGAAACTGGACAGTAACATTGAAGTGGTGGCACAAGGAAGAAATAGAATGCCAAATAGATAGTGGAACATCTGTAAATATAATGGGATACAAGGACTTCCTCAACATCATGCAAGATGAAGCAACAAAACTGCAGCCAAACAATGCTAAATTAAAACTGTATGATGGTACCATCCTCTAGAGCAATGTGTGTTACAGGCAAAACACCAAGGGAAGGTATACTAGCTAGAATTTCAGGTTGTGAACTCCAGACAGAAACCACTTCTATCAGCCAGTACAAGCGAACACATGAACCTCTCACCTGCAATTCATACAATCAACTCACAAGCAAAAGAAACCAATGCACACGGTCAAACACAACCAGGTGGCATCTCCATGACTTGATTCCTGAGGGACTACAATGATGTTTTTGAAGGAGTGGGGTGCCTCTCAGTCACACTACACTTGCACTGGCTAGGTGGCTGCGTCTCTGCCACATCTACCATGCAGAATCCCCATAGCATTAAAAGAAAAAAATACTGAAAGCAATAAAACAAATGGAAAAGTATGCCATTATTGCCAAAGTGACTGAACCTGCAAAATGGATAAACATGGTGGCCATAGAAAAACCGGGAAAACTTTGTATATGCATAGACTTAAGCAATTTAAACAAGGTGCTGTTGAGGACTCATTACCAGATACCCACAAAAGAAGAAATTATACCTGACCTTGTTAAATCAAAGATATTTTCAGTGATGGATGCAAAATATGGATACTGGCAAGTCCTATTAAAGGAAGAAAGTAGTTATCTCACCAACTTCTGGACACCAGCAAAATGATACAGATGTCTGATAATGCCATTTGGAATCAAACCAGCTGCAAAAGAATATCAATGCCACCAGCAAGATGTATTAGCAGGTCTCAAGGGGATTAGCATTATAGCTGAGGACATTTTAGTGTACAGGTGTGGAGACACAATGGAAAAGGTGCAATATCAGATCATGATCATAATCTCATTAATCTCCTAGAAAGAGCCAGGGAGGTCAACCTAAAACTCAACAAAGAGGAGATGACTCACAGAGGTACCACACATGGGATGCCTGCTGACCTCACAAGGTCTGTGACCAGATCCAGAAAAGGTGAGAGCAATATAGCAAATTCCCAAACCTTCAAACACCAACGCCTGCCATGGCCATTAGGATTTGTAAATTACCTGACCAATATCCTTCCTTTGTTTCTCAGAGGTATGTGAGCCTCTTAGACACTTACTAGATATACGTGCAATGTGGATTTGGCTACCTGAGCATGACGCAGCTCTCAAGCACATTAAAGACTTGGTCACCACAACCTTGTGCTAAAATATTATGATGCGAAAGAAGCAGTTACCATATAGTGTGATGCCAGTGAAACTGGACTTGGAGCAGTCCTCCTGCAAAAAACACAAGTAGTTTTTGCATCAAGGTCCTTATCTCTAACAGAATGACAATATGCTCAAATTGAAAGAAAAGGTCTAGCAATAGTACTTGCCTGTGAAAAAATTGATCAGTACATACAAGGTGAAAAATCCATACATACTGAAAGTGATCATAAGCCACTTGAAGTCATTTTCAAAAAATCACTGCTAACAGCTCTAAAACACCTCCAATATACGCTATTAAATGACAATGTCACCACCTAGATGTATGCTATTAAAAAGGAACCAAAATATATATAGCAGATTTCCTCCCCAGAGAAGCTCTGCCTCAAGAAGCAGATACAAATGAACAAGAAATCCTTAACCTAATTAGGAGAAACACAAACACAAAAGAAACACAAAAAGAAATAGAAAGTATTAATCAAGCCAGCTACATTCCTATTTCCCAGCAAGGACTACAGAAATAGGAGGGGAGGGATAGCTCAGTGGTTTGAGCATTGGCCTGCTAAACCCAGGGTTGTAAGTTCAGTCCTTGAGGGGGCCACTTAGGGATCTGGGGCAAAATCAGTACTTGGTCCTGCTAGTGAAGGCAGGGGGCTGGACTCGATGACCTTTCGGGATCCCTTCCAGCTCTGATGAGAAAGGTATATCTCCATATATTAAAAGTTCCTGAGCATACACTACAGGATAAAGAGCTACAATTTCTGACATCTGTTACTTTAACAGGATGGCCGGACACACAGGAAAAGGTCACTTGTGAATATTGGAACTCTTGTGATGAATTCAGTGTGAAGGACATTATATTCAAAGGCAACCAAATACCTAAACCCTTAAGAAGAGAGATCATATCTCAAATACACCACAGGCCTTCTGGTATAGAAGTGGGTCTATGAAAAGCTAGGGATATAGTATTGTGATGGGATCCCCGGGGTACAACCTGGAAGTGGGGTACCATTGTGCCCCCTTAACTCTCCAGCCTGGGCTGTCTCTCACAATGCTTTGCTAATGACAAGCAGCAAACCCCTTCAGGCGCTGTTATCCCTCAGTAGGATAGCATGTGGAGCCCCACTCCCAACTAAATTGCATGAATGCTCCCTGAGCCACTCACAAACCACAAAGAGAAAGGAACCAGCAAATCTCTCAAGCCCCCAGCCTTGCACCCCAGAACTGTACCATCTTGCCCTGGTCAGAAACCTGACCAGTATAAGTTCATTATCCAGTCCACCCCTCCCTCAATGTGGAGAGGACACACACTAGCCTTTGTAACCTGAAATGAGATTTCCCAAGTACTTCAACCAAAACACACTGTTTTAGATAAAATATAAAACAGATTTATTAATTACAGAAAGATAGATTTTAAATGATTATAAATGGTAGGTACATAAGGTCAGAGATAGTTACCAAAAAAAATAAAAGGTAAGCATGCAGTCTAAATCTTAAACGTTAACAGACTAGACGGTATTTGGATCAAGCAGTTTCTTTCACCCCACTGGATGTTGCAGGTAGGTTACAGTTCTTAATCACAGGCTTTCCCTTTAAGCCTGGGACCAGTCCCCTCAGTTCAAGCCTTTGTCTTCCAAGGGTTCTTATTGCCTTCACCGTAGGTGGAGAAAGAGAAAGGTAAAAGCACAACGCCTGGAAAATACTAGCGTGGACATGTCCTGGTGGGCTTTGTTGAGTCACAGAGTTGAGCAATACCACATTGTGGGATGCTTGCACAGTTCTCTTACAGCTTTGTAAATCCCTTGTTTGCAACTCACCTGCTGATTAATGGTCATTTCACACCCTCCTGGGAGTGGATCATCTTCTTTGTTGTCACTGGAGAATTGGCAGTGCACACCTCTCAAACTTACAACATATTTCAGTGGTAACCAAAGAGCAAAATCTCATAACTTCATACACACTAATGATATATATATATTTTGACAGAACAATGGGTTTCAGAAAATAATGACCTTTCATATGATATCTTACATGGCATACTTTTTATGAAATATCACAACCATATATGAATTATTAATATGGAGGTTCCAGAGTGCTGCTTTGAGGTACAGAGTGCCACAAGTATACTGGCCAATAATGAAATTAAAGACCTGATAAGGAACTGCAATGCATGTGCAGAATCCCAAGCAAGTCAGCAGAAGGAAACTTTGAAGCTACATAGCATTCCCAACAGATCCTGGAGCATGGACTGATTACTAATCTTGATTTTGGGGAATCAGATGAACTATCAAACTCTACTGCAGCAATGATAATAGACAAAGCAATGGAAAACTTCAGTAGGCATGGCATACTGGATTGATTCATCTCAGATAATGGACCACAGTTCACCAGCAAGGAATTTGCACATTTTGCTAAAGATTGGGCATTTAACCATGTTACAACCTCCCTTACAACAGTCAGTCCAATGGCAAAGCTGAATCAATGATAAAAATTGCAAAAACTCTCTTAAAAAAAACCCTCAAAGAATAAGGAAAACAAATGGAATGGAGAAATACCTCCACTGAAGGCATGACCAGCAGCTCTGTGCAACCTCTAATGTCCACACGCACATGCACATTGGTACCTATAGTCAATGTGCTATTACATTCTGAAGTAATGGAAGGAGTCACAAATCAATTAGAGAAGAAGTGCAACAAAGCTAAAACTAGGCCAGAGACTTTCCAGAGCTACAATCTGGAGAACCAGTTAGAGTGCGATTATTTCTTTAAGCCAGATCCTGCAGATGGAAATGGGCAACATGTATGTAATAGATAAACCTCCACTCCCATACTGTTGTGGTTGATGGACATACATATCATTAAAACAACCAGGAGTCTGGTGGCACCTTAAAGACTAACAAATTTATTTGGGCATAAGCTTTCATGGGTAAAATCCCCACTTCTTCACATGCATGGAGTGAAAATTACAGATGCAGGCATTATAATGACACATGAAGAGAAGGGAGTTACTTTACAAGTGGAGAACCAGTGTTGACAGGGCGAATTCAATCAGGTTGGATGTGGTCCACTCCCAATAATTGATGAGGAGGTGTCAATACCAAGAGAGGACTCCTGCATAATGTCTGCATCTGTAATTTTCACTCCATGCATCTGAAGAAGTGGGTTTTTTACCCACGAAAGCTTATGCCCAAATAAATCTGTTAGTCTTTAAGGTGCCACTGGACTCCTTGTTGTTTTTGTGGATACAGACTAACACGGCTACCCGTCTGATACTTGATACATATCATTGGACCAGTGAATTAATCCGTCCAATACAATATCCTGCAGCCAAGGGAAACCTGATATGGGGTGAGGAGAAAGGCAAGATCCTCCAAACAGTGATAATTGGAATACACTGAATTCACTACCTAACATGCACATGGACAGCAGTGGAACCACTGGAATATGCCACCCAACGTGAAAAGACAAGCAAAACCAACACCAATGACAAGTCAAACACATCAGCCTTTCCTAGCACATGAAGAGACATCAAACCCCATACTTTGTATTGAGTGAATGGTAAATGTTTGACCCTCCCAAACTACATCAACTGTTGTTGCATAAATTCAGTCAGGTCTGTTCTGGTATTTGTTGTGTTATGAAGTTTTCTTACAGAACCACAGTGTGTTGCTGAGGTATGCTGTCCTAAACAAACATGTTAAAGCAGATGTTATGTGAGACAGCTTTCCACCCCCAAGAACGAGCTGCAACTAGAACTTCCAAGGGCCTGAGCTATGCAACATCTTGTATAACAGGATGTAGAAGAGGGACAAGGTGGGTGACATGAGGTACTGTATATTATTGGACCCACTTCTATCAGTAAAAGAGACAAGCTTCTGAGCTACACTGAGCTCATGTGTAAGCTCAAGAGCTTATCTTTTCACCTACAGAAGTTGGTCCAATAAACAATATTTCCTCATCCAGATTGGCTCTAAAATGTGTAATAGTCAGGACCATAGTGTCAGAAGCTAAGGCAGCGGTGAGGTCTGTGCTGCAGCCCTGGTTGTATGTATGAAATAAATGTGTTACTGAAAAACTTCAGGGATTTCTGTGCCTTGTGGACAGAACCAGAACCGCTTTGAAATCACAGAACAGCTCTGGGTAGTGACTTCACTCTCATTTATTGTGGAGAAAGATCTAAGTTAAAATTACATTGAAGAATTATCTTTGAAAAACAGCAGCTGTGCCTAAGGCCCCAGGGCTTGTCTACACTTAAAATGCTACAGCACCAGAGCTGTAGCGCTGCTAGACACTACCTCCAGAGCTACCCTGGGGATAATCCACCTTCCCCAGAGCTGGGCGCCAGGTCAATGGGAGAATTCTTCTGTCAACCAAGTGCTGTCTACACGGGGACCTAGGTCAGTTTAACAACCCTGCTCTGGGGTGGGGGGTTTTCACCTGACAGGTGCATTCTAACTGTACCTAATTTCCTAATGTAGACCAAGCCACAGGCATTAAGCTCTGGGGGGCGGCACAGATCAGCAGGGAGGTGCATGAGGTCGCTGGGCACCTGGAATAACAGGGGACGCTCGTTCATCCCTCCGAGCCCCTTAGCTTCCCACTATGCCCTGCAGCCGCACTGCGCGCGCCGGCCACCGCTAGCCCGCAGCGCGGCCACGCGGGGCTGCACGATGCTGAGGCGCTGCTCTCGTCTGCAGAGTACAGAGCCCAGCATGCAGCGCGCCTTCCCCGCCCACCTTCCCTTGCGGGCCGTCGGTGGGGCTCACCCCAGCAAGTTAGTGCGGGGAGGAGGGGGTAACGCGCGCGCGGGGCAAATGGGAGCAATGCATTTTGGGAGTGGTAGTTCCTGAGGTGCTGGGAAGGTCAATATGGAGCTTTGCCTGCCGGGAAGCGTAGTTCTTGTGTGCCGCGTTGCATGCCGGGATTCAGGCGGGTGTGTGTGTGGGTAGACCACCTATTGAGTTCCGGGAGGTGAGCACGCGCTCGCTGGTGATTGTGAGGTCAGCACGTGGTGCCGGAAGTGTGGGCCGGAGGGGCGTGGTTGTCACTTTCCTTCCCCGGAGCGGGAAGAGTCAATGTGCGTGAGTCTTTCCCTCGCTGGCTCCGGGAAGGGAGTTCCGCGTTACTGTCCCTTTAAGTTTGGACGGGCGCGTGCGTAGAGTGCCCTGCGCGTGCGTATCGGGGCCGTGACCTCGCGCCCAGTCGGCGCCGCTCGTGACTGTTTGGATTTTTTTCAGGGGGGGGGAATAACAGCTCAGCGTTCGAGCCCATTATTGAGTCAGTGGCGGGAGCGTTGCCATAGCGACCTTCTCCTTGGCGGCCTGGGGCCGGGACGAGCCGCCGCCGGAGCCATGGAGGAGACGGAAGGAGCAGGGGCCGCCGAGGGCCCGGGGACGGCGGTGACCGAGATCCGGGTGCCGGGCCCGCGAGCGCTGCGGTTGCTGGAGTGGAAGGTGTCAGCGGGAGCGGCGGTGAAGATCGGGTCGCTGCTGGCGCTGTGCGCGCCCCTCCCGCCGCCCGGCCGCGCCGCCACCCCCCCGGCCCAGGGCCCCGGCGCCCGGCCCCCGCGAGCGGCCGCCGAGCGCCGAGTGAAGGCGGAGCGGCCCGGGGTGGTGCGCGAGCTCTGCGCGCGGCCCGGACAGGTCATCGCGCCCGGGTAAGGGGGCGACGGGAAGCGCGGTCGCCCTGGCTGCGTCACGGGCCGAGGGAGGCGGGCGGGATGCGGGGATGCCGCCGCCTTCGGCTCGCGGAGACGGTGCCGGCTGCAGCATCGCTCCGGCCCGACTGAGCCTGCCGTGAACGTCCCCGCCGGGCCGCAGCCCCGGGACTCGGGCAGCGCTTCAGCGAGAGGGGGCCGTGGAGGTGGCGGGCTGGGCTGGGTGAGTCGCAGGGTCTCTCGAAACCGTGCGTGTCTCCGCCTCCCCCCGTCTCCGGTTTGTTTTAACTTTGTGGCTGCCGCTGGCTGAGCATCCTCGCGGCGGTACGGCCCCACAGCTCTCCCAATCGACTAGCTAGAGGCGCATATGCGCTGTCGCAGGGGTGGGAGTTGCTCAGCTGAAGTTATGGTTTCGGACCAGTTCAGCTTCAGAGAACTAAGTTTTCTGTTTCCTCTGCTGAGTGTCCGCCGTGTGCTTTGAGCTCCTCTTCCTGTGGCTAACGCAACACAACAATCACCAGTTACACTGAGCTTCTTCCATCTGCTACTGGTCATATCCCCTCGCTTACTGGACTGGGGCTACTAGCCTCCTCCCAGCCCCGAATTATAAAACGCCCCCACCTGACTGACATGAGCGATTCATCTGTAGTTCGCATCAGTGTAAAAGTTTAAGTAACTTTAAAACACCAGAAAATTTTAATTTAAATTGACAGCATAAATTTTACTTGAAAAAGTTCCATATCCAGGAAGACAGAGCTCAGCGTGTCTGCTGCTATACCACTGAAATGTGGACACTTACAGCAATAGAAGGGATTATTTGGTCACTGTAGTAAATGCACCTCTTGGAGAGATGGGAGCTTGGTCTAGGGAAGAATTCTTCCCAGCAGAAAACTTTCACATTCCTAAGTGATGTAGCTAGGTCATCCTAAATTTTAGGAGTGCACTAGGCTAGTCCTTGATGCTGCTAACATCTATGTTAAGGACTAGGCAAGGCAAGCTACAGAAATAGCTCTCGTAACATTGATGTTTTCCTCTCTCTGCCTCAAATTCCTTATCTGTAATATGGGACAGCAATATTTCTATGCCTCACAGGGTTATTGTGTGGCTAAACTATTTCATATTTGTGACCTGCTCAGATCCTATGATGATGAGTGTGACAGAAAACGCCTATAAAGAATTATACTGATGATATATGTCTAGCAGAGAAAGGGATAACATGGTCCAGTGGCTGGAGGTTGAAGACAGACAAGTACACCCTCTGCATATGCTCTGGAACGCCACTGAAATAAATATTGTATGTGGATTATCATTTAGTGTTAATACAGTAGTGCTTTTAACCCAGATCATCTGGAGATCAATTTTGCAGTAATAGAAGAACTCTTGTTTACTACAACATAGTTGCCATAAACACTATGTATTAAAACATTTTAGTGACCAGCTCTCAATGTTGAGAGATATTAAATGACAAATATTTCCCATTGTTTAACAGTGTTCATATAATCTTCTATTGATTTGACTTCTGACTTGTTAAAAATGTTAAATACTTTGTCTTTGCATTCCCAGCTGTGAATAGCATGTTTCAGCTCTCTGGGTTAAATTGGGCTAATGGCTTGCTACCCTACACTTCAAACAGGTCTTTCTCAACAGGAAACCATTGAAACCTTCTACTTCCTTTGTTTTACGATGGCAAGTTATTTTCTTTTATTGCAGTTCTTTTGATATTTAGGTGGATGCAACCAGGCCTAAACTTTCTTTATTGAAAATCAGTGGCATATACAGAACATCTGCGTAACTTTACTTTGGGTCTTTTCTAAGATCCAAGAAACTAGTATCAAAGCATATGTAAACAAAATTATTTTTATCAGTCAGTAATATAAATAATATATATAAAAGACCATTGAGTTCTGCTTCCCATTGAGAGCAGTTTCTTTTAGTCATTTTTATTCTTGTGATAGAACTGAGCGGGCGGGGGGACTAGAACTACAGGTTTCTACAAGTGCTGCCTCAGTATGAGGCAAAGTATATTTTAAAAACATTATATGTTTTGTCAATACTAATCTGGAACAAGGGTATGCCAGAAGGTTCTGCTAAAGTTATCCAAGGGCTTTGTGGTGGGAAGGATACAGAGCATATGAGGACTAAAACTATGAAACAATAAATTGTTATTTAGATGGTGTGGGAGAGATACAGTTATGTACCTTAATCAAAAACAAGGACATCTTTACCGTGCTGTGTCAGTGCAAGGCATATATTTGTCTTTCTTATTTCTAAGTCATAGTTAAATTAACATACATAGGCTTGTGACTTGAGACAACATAATTTTCAGATGGCTTGCACATACTAAAAACTAGTGGAGTGTGGATTTATGTTAGACTTAGTTTCCAGAAAGTATAAACATTTCCAGTAAGCATGTTGGTGCATTTACAAAAGTTGTACACAAATTGTGTGCTGGATTCAGTTAATGCTTATCCTCTTGATTGGAATTAGCAGATGTTTGTGTTAGACCCTTCAGAAAAGAAATACACTGGTTGTTATTGATTCATAATGCTCTAGTTGCCATATAAGCTGTGCTTGGTGGTATCATACTGGTTTGGGGCAAATTGTCATCTTCTGGAGTTTTGAATATTGAGCTAGTACATTTGTTTGTAGGTCACCCTTAACTTAGTATTTTATGAATAACTGTAAGAGAAAATTGACAACCTGTAACAGAGAAGGAGGAGGATGGTCCAGTGATTATGGTTCTAGTCTGGGACTTGGGAGAAACAGATTCAGTTTCCTATTCTGTCACGAACTGTAAAATGTGATAATAGCATTTCCCTACCTCACAGGAGTTTTGTAAGGATAAATATATTAAAGATTATGAATCATTCAGATACTACAGTTACAGGGGGGCCATATTAGTACCTATATAGAAAAATTACATGTGTATACACCAATCTCTTGGGATGTTAGAAGGGATTTGCTGGCCTTTCAGTTGGGTCAGATGTTGCTTCCAGCTTCTTTTGTTAAAAACCCAATATGTACAGAAATGTTTCTATACATTGTTTCTGAAAGTACTGGTGAAAACAGTTTATAAAATTTCTATTTAAAACCACTGTATGGAAATATTGTTTACAACCCAAACACTACCATTGAGCTAGTTCATGACAACTTAACAGAAGAGTCAGTTTAACTTTTACCATCCAGGTTGAGAGAACTACACAGAGTATAAACCGATTTAGATTTTTTTAGAATTATTTCCATTTTAATAATTTACATTTCCCTTTAGGCATGGTTAATAACAAAACAAGTAAGGACATCTTTAATGTGAGTGTCCCTTTAAGGAAGGTACATTAGGGGTCTTGAGAGGTTGGCAATTTCCCTGTTTAACACAGAGCTATGATTAAAATGTCACATGGAGGTGAGGGTGCACCTGTAAATAAAAAGAATCTACCAGAGAGATCAAGGAACTTAGGACTGTAAGTGGCAGGGGTGGCAGTGGCAGTTGTGTTAACATCAAAGAATTCTCACCAACTTCCATGGCATGAAGAAAATGCCAAAAATTTGCTGGCCTGCACTCTGTGTATTTTTAGGGTGTATATTTGTGGCTGCTTTTTTTTTTTTTTTTTTTAAGTGGCAATGTACTTTTTAATACCCAATGTACTTTTTAATACCAGCTGTTTCCACTGAGGTTAGTGTTAAAGGGTATGTCAGGGCATTGTACTGTAATAGTGTTTTATGTAAAGTTACATAATCAAAGCAAACTTTATAATGTGAAGCTGTTATTCCATCTCTGGGTCCTCATACCTACACAGATCACTTGAGTTCACTTTAA
Source organism: Platysternon megacephalum (assembly GCA_003942145.1). Classification (NCBI taxonomy): domain Eukaryota; kingdom Metazoa; phylum Chordata; order Testudines; family Platysternidae; genus Platysternon; species Platysternon megacephalum. The sequence goes on from QXTE01000177.1 coordinate 2,095,582, forward strand.
TTATTCATGTTGGCAAAACCCCTTAATAGAATTACTACCTCATAATTCCAAGATGTTTGCCTGCTTTATCTTAATATCTGGCTGTATTTATTATGTGATACACTATAAAATGTATCTATCGTAGCATTCTCTGTTGCTGAAATGTTTTTAGGATTCCAGTGAAAAAGACATTTAAGAGGCGACTGATTTTTGATCAAAGGGGGAAAAAATGTGTGTGGCTAAAATTCTTACAATGTAAGGTGTTGCTGTTTGGATTTTTATTTCATGTATAATTTGACTTTAAGAAACTGAAGGGAGAGCAGGAATTGGGGGAGGGGGGAAGACCTGACTCCAGTTAGCGTCAGGACTTAGTTTTAATAAATGTTTCTTTTGGGTAGCTACAGCTAGTCACATAGAAATATTTTCCTACTATATTGTTTAGTACATTTCACTTGCATGTGTCAAATATTTGGCCAGCTATAGCGCTGATTGAATACTGCAAAAAAGTATATGAATTAATGTATCTGTCAGTGAAGAAGTTGGTCAAATAACATTTGACCACCACGATGTACTACATCTCTCCTACTTTCTTTCCTCCTTTGGCTTCACTCTACTTTTTTTCTTTCTAATAATAGATCACAATGTATATCTTCCTGGGTTTTTTCTAATGTCTCCCATCTTCCTTCTCTCCTCCCTTATTGTGCACTCTCCATTTTTCTACAGGGTATCTCTCTCAATGTATCTCATCAATTTAGTCTTCTCCACCATTGCATAAGGCTTGGACACTTTTGTCAGGCATTTGTTAGAGGTCTAAACCTAGCAGCCATAAATAGATATGAAATATGGTGGAGACCGCCTAAGGGGTAATGCCTAGGGTGAGAAACCAACCCCACACTTATGACTGGAATTGGAGCAGTTGCTGGGATTCTTAGCAGGATGCTGTAAGTGGAGTGTCTTCCATGTTCTACCCCTTCCCCCATCCTTTTGTTGTTGTTTTTGTTTTGTTTTACCCTCCATAGTGAATAGATCCATTCTGTGCCGCCGCTGCTGCTTATAACTTTGCTAAGTAGTCCCAGAGTTAAATTGGCAGCAGCTTAACTGGCAAGAATCAAGTCAATGAGATTTTGGATAGTACCAGTGAAACCCAGTCAGTTTTCACTCTGGTGCAGCTTGGCAAAGCAATGTGCAGGGGCATTGGAGAGTTGTCTGTCTGCAGATGTAGGAGAACAGCACTGCTTACTTTAATATTTGGAAAGTTATTTTTGCAACCATAAAGGCTTATAAATGCAGTAGAAACTGCTGGGACCTATCCATGAAAACTTCTTACTTGCCCTGAATGGGTGGATTGTCTTGAGGGCCAGTGTGACCTTTTTCTTTTTGGTGGTGTTTAGGAATATACACTTTGATGTAAAAAGCTGACCATGGTTCATGACATATTGCACAAGTTCGTAGAGAGTGTCCTTAAATTTTTAATGTTTCCATCTCTTCTTTGATTTCCCGATGGGGAAGCTATGATGTTCCTTCTCTTTTAGGGGTTGTTGTTGTCTGCAGTGTTTTTGTTTTCATGATGGTCTACTGAGACTGACTTGGCATAAAAGTAAAGCTGGCAGTGAATCTGTGCACGAAGCTTGAAAATCACATATAGCTGGAGCTTTACACATCAATTGGGAAGGCTGGAGATTGTCAACAAAAACAAAAGTTAAATAGACCGAAATCAGAAGTAGGATGGTGTTTGTACATATAACATCTCCATTCCTAACTCAAAAAGAAATAAAAATTTAGCATTGTTAGGGATGGTAAGGTGGTCTGCTCAGCCTTTACTTTGCACCCATTTTATAATTTATAAAAGCCATGTCTGAAGACTCCTGGAGTGCCGTAAGAAGTGATCGAAAATCAAGGAGCCGGTTCAGGTCAAATTTTGGTGTAAGGCAAGGGAGCATAGCATCATTGCCACTTTTCATCAGGTTCTTAAACTAGCCATTAGCATTCTTGGAGGATGTGATGTCAGATGATCTAGAGTTAAGATCCTTAGCTTATGCAGATGACGTTGTACAACTGGCAGATACATTTGAATAAATAATATTCTTTGCCATCTTGGAAAAGTGGTAGACTTGGGACTTAAAATAAATCCCAAGAAGATGAAGTGGTTGAATCTTGAAAAAGGGACAATAGCTAGTGTTGCACTGCAGCATTGGTGAAGCTATAGGCCAAGTAGAATCTTATGTGTATCTAGGAAGTTTTATCCAGCCTTGATGGAACCATCAACACAAAGTTAAAAGCATATGTGCCTTAGCCACAAGTGCTGTATAGAAACTAATAAAATTCTGGGCTGATAAAAGCACTGTTTGGTACCAGAGTGAAAATGTATCAAACCAGTGTACTAACAGTATTACTCTGTGGACTGGAAGCTGCTGCATTAAAGGAAACAGACATTGGAAGGCTGGAGCTGAGAGTTGTCTAGAAGATGGCAGGTGTAAAATGGAATGATTTTAAAACAAATGAAGTTAGGAGAGCAGAATGTGAAATTAGGGTACGGGATTGGCTTAATCGGGACTCTTACAATGGTAGAAACACTGCAGATGACAAATAGAAGATGGACCTTGGTTGTGTTTGCATTCTGTTTGACATCGAGCCTGACCACCAACTAAATGGCAAGATGTATGCAGTGACATGACCAGGCTGGGCATAATGGAGGAACAAGCCATGGACAGGAATGAATGGTGATGCTGTACTGTGTCTGCAAGGATGCTCTTGCATGAAAAGAAGACTCTAAGATCACTGAACCATTTTGCTGAACCTTTTTAAAAAAAAAAACAACCAACACTGTTGGACAGAGATGAGACGTAGGAAAGACTGAGAAATTTGACAGCAAAGAAATGCAATTCTTTCTAACACAGAAAAATCAAGCATGCTATATGTGTGTTACCATTTGTTCTGTATGGAATTTATTAATTTTTCAGTGATTAATTTACATACTAAACCTACTGTAATTTTGAGATGTTCAGTTTTGTGAATGTCTTGATTGTTTTATGAACTCCTCAATCTCCAAATAGTTCATAGGCATTCTGCCGTGTTAAAGTTCTGCACTACACTAAAGCAGGCTATTCTAGTTGGCTTCCCTACTCATTTATTTTCTCACACTTACATACTTGAGTCTTGAAATCTGCAGCTTTAGTACATGATTGCTTATAAAAAGTTGCAATCCCAAGTTTGTTTTAAAAAATGGGTGGGTGCATACCCTTAGTTAATGTTGTCTAATTGTATTGGCTCTCTTTTTCTGACATTCAGTAGTCAGTTTTTAAACAGAAATTTCACCCAGTTGATGATAGTCATGCTTGGGAAACTTGCATTGTCCAGTATTCTCAAATGCGTGTTCCTGCTTTTGGGTGCTGTCTTGTGTCCCTCTAGAATATGTGTTGGAGATGGTGGTTTATGGAAGAATTGGATTAACAAGGGGATTTCAAACATGTATCATGTTTTTGTTTTTTTAATGACTCAAATATCAGAAAATAATTTCCTGTTGTGCATATATATTTAGTGGTGTTTGTATCGTATGTGACAACTTTAACATCTCTTAACAAGTGGATTGTGCTCCAGGCTAAAATTCTGGTTCTGTTCACAGAATCTAGTGATGTAGATTTAAGGGAGGGAAACGGGGAAAGACAAATCGATACTAATGCATTTAACTGATTGATTTTTTTTTTTAATTTTATTTTTTTTACATGGCATTTTCAATTCAAATCTATATGCTCTGGGCCCCAAAATGTCTATTCCCCTACAGAGTTTTCAGAAATTGAACTTAGTAGCTTAGGTACATGGAGCTGCTGAGCCCTCTAACATGCCATCATTAGAGTCAGGTTTTTCATGTCAACCATATGAACTTACTGATTACAAATATTACTTGGGTTGTAGAGCTCTGAGTGTTCCTGCTGCACATCCCCAGAGTATGCAATTTTTTTTTGGCCTTCCTGTTCTTAGTATATGGTTCCAAGAACAAATGGGAGGGGAGAAAACAGAAGCCATTTTCATGCATCAGTGGGATGAAACTCTTAGCAACCAGTGGAAATAGAATGTCAAGCCAGGGAAAGGAATGGAAGTGCAGAAATTAGGTGCAGGGGAGAGAGGAGAGGGTAACAAGGAAACTTGTACAAGGAAAAGGATGAGGCTACCAACTGGTAGAAGAGCACAGACAAGGGGGCGAGAAAGTAACAAATAGGAGGATAAATGGCATTAAGAGGAAAAGTAGCCAATAAGATTACCTTACTAAAAGGACAAAACTTATTCCATCAAAAAAAGCTAAAAATACATATATTTTTCACATAAATAATTGCCAGATAGATGTTAATGGATTGGTTCCCAGGACAAGGAGAGATGGGCTCTACTATCAATAATCCTAGAGAAAGGGAAGTGGTCCATGAGACAGTCTTTCTCTAAGTATATGGTCTTCATTATGAAAATGTTTGACAACCTTGACTTGACTGATCCAGCTTTTCCAAAAGGGGGGGGGCGGGGGGCGGGAGTCTCAATATTAGCATACTGGAATCTGCAATATTAGCCTCAGTTCTGTTAACACTGCGGTCTCCTTCCCCGACACTGTGAAACATGTGACTGTGCTGGAAGTAAGCATCTGTAGGTGTCTTTTTAAAAGCTAATTCCTTGTTGGAATTCTACAGCCCATAATGTCTGCTCTCTTCACCGAGAGAAGATTTGAGCAAGAGAGTTTGAGCTTTGAGTAGATGCTCGTTTATTGTGCCACAGGTTTCAAGCCAAAGAGAATTTATCAGAGCCAAAATATGTACTGGGAAAAGCACAGGGTTAAAAGTGCTGCCATATTATTTTTTCAGCTAGTTTAATTTCTTTTTGTATTAAGTCCTAAAATGTTCAGGATATACATTGGGGTCCCACTGTCATGAGCAGGTACACCTCTACCCCGATATAACGCTGTCCTCAGGAGCCCCCCCTTCCACCCCAAAGAGCGCTGCTTTAACACGTTATATCTGAATTTGTGTTATATCGGGTCGCGTTATGGGGTAGAGGTGTATAGGGACTTAGTTATATTTTGTCTGACTTTTTAAATTCTTAATAGGTACAGTGCTTTCTACTCTCTGATCTAGCTCCCCAGAGACTGTTGATGAAATACAAAAGTCTCTTGTATTTCAGCTCAAACCATAATATTTTAAAACTGTTTTGAAGCTTGAGAGTTGGATTTGAATAATGAAGTGCTTTAGTCGCATCACAGTTGAGTCTGCCTGCTGTGTATGCAGGCTTCCTGTGTTGTAGACAAGGTTTGGTCTCAGAGGTGGACTAAGGTCTCTCCATTTCAAGTTTCAATTTTTACATTTGTGCTTTTTGACCTGTTGCCTAAGAAGCTAAATGATGCTGTGTGTATTTCATTTTAACTTACGATACCCACACAATGTGCCTATCAGAGACCTTAGGCACTTGTGTCATAAAGGAAAATAGTCACATAAAAAGATTGGACCAGTAGATGTTCCTAACCTCCAAACAAGAAAGTAATGAACCAAAGATTAAATCCAAACTTAATCAGTACCCCTTCCTCTCATGATTAGTGGGATATAGTGTGTAAGTAGCAAGTTGTATCTAACTGTAATTTGAGAAGAACTATTTGCCCAAACTTTTGTTTGGTTAATATACTGTATCCGTAATCTCTGCCCTTGATATAAGATGACACCATTGCATATTTGGGAGTTTTTAAAAAAGGTTTAATTGAATTATTCATTCAGTAATACTTAACTGGCCTCTTCTTAAACCTTTGAGCCAAACTACATATCTCTTATTGAATGGGCCATTCAAAGCAATTTTGAATCATAATTGAAACATATACTTCAAACTTGATTCGGTTTTTGGATATTGGTGAATTGCTATTAATTTAAATGTTTAATAAATCAGCATTTATTAAAGAATTCAAGGTTTTTTGTTTTGTTTTCAGAGGCATTTTGGTGAGACTGGAAGGATGTAGCCATCCTGTTGTTATGAAAGGTTTGTGCGCAGAATGTGGCCAGGACTTGACTCAGTAAGTATTATTTAGCCTTTTTTCTACTTACACTGACACAAAATTAAGATTATTTTTTAATGTCGTTGATTTTAGATTCTCTTCTCTCCCTGTCCCTTCTAAAGTGGTGGACCTTAGCTGCTACTAGCAACTATGAATTAAGGGTATAAGAATAACTTGGAATCTAAAAGTATTGTACCAGCTATTGATGGAGAAATCCATGTAATTGCACTCAATATTTCATAAGCGAAAAGTTGACACTCTGGGACTGGAAGAGAAGCCAGTACACACAAACCTTTCTAGATATCACTGTACTGATAGAGTAGAGATCAGCAAGTTCATGCCAATATTTCAGAAAGCTGAGTTTACTACAGTATTTAAAGCACTATATAAACATGATTTCATCCTGTATTGATATTTGTACTACTTGAGCACATCTGTCAGTGTAGAGCAACTTCTTAAATTAATAACTTCTTTCTTCCCTTTAGGTTCACATGTAACTAGTCACAAAACCCAAATAAGTAAATAGTGCATATTTAGTTCAGCTGTAACTTTTAAAAGACTATATGACTGCAAAGGTTGTTAATTAACTTAGGAATTGTTTAGATAGTCTAGTTAATGTCTGACAAGCTGAGGTGTAAATCTATGCAGCACACTAGAATCTTGCACATTAACTGGGTGTGTGGCACCTGCTACCGTGCACTGAAAATTCACTAGTGCATGGCATAGAAGCAATTCTGTTCTTGCTGAGTTTCGTGACTAAGGCTAAGGTTTTGGCACAGGTATTTTTATTAAGAGTCACAGATAGAATTTGGGCAATAAAGAATAAAATCACAGAAATGTACACAGGGCTGGCATTAGGGGGTAGCAAGCAGGGCAATTGCCTGGAACTCCATGCCACAGGGGGCCGCATGAAGCTAAGTTACAGGTGGCAGGGCTTGGGCTTCAGCCCCAGGAGGTGGGAGCTGAATTGGTGGAATTTTGAGGAAGTCACAGAGGTCTCTCACAATCACTGAATCTGTGATCTCCGTGACTGACTCGTAGCCTTACTCATGATTAATGCAGTCGTTAAAGTGCCTTTTTATAGAAGAGTATTAATGCAGTGTGTTAATTATCAAAAGATAGCACTTGATAATAGTTTCATTTGAAAGGAACTGCTTTAAGATATACTGTACACAAAAGAATCCTTAATCTAATAACCCACAATAATGAGGGTATAAATAAATGGCTAGAATACTGAAGTTTGAATTTCTGTTCTGTGTAACGAATTTGACACTGCGGCGATCTAGTTAATGTTCTGTATTTCAAAAAGATGTGAATAAAGGGGAGCTTGTTCTTTGTCTAGTGCAGAAATTCATTTGCTTCCTTGATAGTTCACGCTAACAGCTGGTTATCTTCTGGTTGTTGACTACATATAGTTACAATAAGTGGTCCTATGTAAGAAATGATGCAATCTTGAGTGAAGTTGTGGAGACATTAAACCTGATAACTTGGTGCAGTTGTTGCTCAGAAGTATGTGTCTTCATGATCCCACACACTGGAATGTTTAGTCCAGGTAGTAGTAGTATAATTTTTAATGAATTAAAGGAGGTAAATATTAATCTTGTAAAACAAATAACTAATTTGGTAAAAGAAAATAGGCATCTAATAAAAATAACACACACAGCTGTATTGTAATGCTAAGCAAGCCTTAAATATGTACCTGATTCTGGTGCTAGAATGAGATTGCCTCCCTAATCCTAATTATAGCATCACCGCTACTATAATTTTCCTTAGCGCCTTGTATAATAATTTTAATATTTTCCAGATTAACCCAGTCGTATTTTATAGTGAATGTCACCTATGTTCCCAGTAAAGTACTGAACCGCTTTGATACATTATCAGTTTACTTTGTTCAAAATGCTTTCTGGGTTTGGTTGAATTTGGGAGTGATAAATGACAGTACTGCAGGGAAAACTTTGTATTACGCTTGTCGGAATTACACTAGACGCAACTTTAAAGATTCACCACGCTTCCTGATTTGAAAAATGGGTCCACAGCCAGCACATAGCCATACCTTGTTAAGTGTCTCAATCAATGATACGTGTCTCCTTGTTAAATTCATATTCATGTGCAATAAATAACCTAAAATGAGTTTTAATGTATTTTTAGAAAAGAGACTAGATATCTGTATGAATAAACTATTGGAGGCACACTGGAATATGAACCAAAGAGATGAAGAAGGAGAGACAGAGTGAAATGCATTTTATAGATTGGATGAAGGGAATAGATAATGAGCTTGCCTTTGATTTTGGGAAATCCATAGTATTTTCAAATACTACTTGACTCAATGAAACGAGTCAAGCAGTTTTTTTCAGACTATTGTTCCCATTATGTAACATTTGCATAATTCTTTCATAACGTACCAACTAGTAGAATATTGGGTGGTGCTGCATGTCATGATGCAATGGGATTATATGAGCTGTATGGGAGACGCTTGCACAGACCCTGTAGACCTTAAGCTTGGCTGTGTCTGCTGTAGTTCTAAAGACCCCTTGCTTACATCAGTTTAGCCTATAAAAAATGAGGGGGAAAGTAATTATTTTCTCTTGTTTTGTGGATCATCCCTTAAATTGGGTTCTAGTCTTAAAAGGTGTGCTTCCTGTGTATGTACAGGTTTGTTTTTGTGAGACAGATTTCCTCCCCGCCCTTTTTCTTTCCTTTTATGTTCTTAACAGTAGACTAGATGCTCATGGGAGAGTGAACTTAATTCTGGCTCCAGTTGCAGTACCAGATTCTGTCCTCAGTAACACCTGTGAAACATGATTGAAAAGACAGGACAGGGTGAAATTTGGTCTGATGAATCTTTATTGGGGATAGTGAGGCATGAACCAGAAATATAGGAACTTGGCATAGAGATCTCAGGATGAGGTTTCCAGGCTGGCAGTTACTTGTAAACTAACCCATTTTATGTAGAAGTTAAGATACCAACATGCTAACTTGTGGTGTCACTCCTTGGTGAGTTTTCAGAGAAGAATTGCACATTGTAATCTGTCCTGTAGAAGGTACCTGTAGAGAGAAGCAAGGCATGTACAGTAGTTCTTTACATTCTTTGTATAAAGAATCAGAGTATGCAGCCATGTTGCTATTGGTGTGTAATAGCATTGCCCATATTCTCAAGTATGTGCATACAAGTCATTGTGGGCTTCAGGGAGTGAGTCATTTTAAGTAACTTCAAACAGCTATTTTGGAGAAGAGAAATTTAATCTCACCTTTGATTAACACTAGGTTGATCATTCAAATATAAATTGTTTTACTGATGTCCTTTTAAATCTGTATTCAATAGTTCTAAAATGTGAGCAAATGCAACAGATGTAAAACTTAATAAAAGATAACTTAATCCTGATCATCTTTATATTCTATATATTACAGTCTTCTTAAGAGTTCTAGTAACAAAAGTTACAGCAAATAGTTATACTTGCATGATATTATAAGCAAGCTTCATCCATTTTGTTCAGTAATTGGTGCTGTAATGATCCTCTGAAAAACGGTGTACCATACTGAATCAATATATTAAATGAAATCATGATTTTTGACAGTGGCTGATTTGACATTGCAGTTTTTAATAATTAACCGCTTTCATTGATGGAAATCGTTAGCACTGAAATGTACTTGACTGAAACTTTTGATTTTCTTCTCTGTTTGATTAGGCTACAAAGCAAGAATGGAAAACAGAATGTGCCATTATCCACAGCAACTGTATCTATGGTTCATAGTGTTCCAGAACTGATGGTTAGCTCTGAGGCAAGTTGAGTCGCACTACTTTTATTCCACAGTTTGAGATTTCATTTAGCGGGGATTCCTCAAAGAGGTGTGCCCATTTAATATAAAATATTGGATTTGCCTCACTTTGAGAAGGAAGCTGAGATTTCAGTAAGTATAACTAAGATCTGCAAGTCTGCACTATAGACATGTATTGAGTAATTAGTTTTTTCTAATAGTGTTAGCATGTACTGATATAGATTATAGAACTACATTGGCAATCAGATCTGATTCTGCAGTATTTTAATGTTACTTACTGCAAGGCTATGATGCCCTTGTGGTGGTAGTTTTGAAATCATCTGCTTTCCATGAGGTGTTTCTGCCTTTTCAGAAACAATCAATTGGTGAAAGTCTTATTTTCACCACTTGTAATAACCTCCAAAGGCTGAAATATCTCTGAAACCCAGTTTCTCCACATTTCAAGGGAAGGAAAGAGAAATGATCCATTGTCTTCAGTAACATTTTAGTATCTGTGACATAAACTTTGTATTTGAAAAGCTTGTGAGGCCTAAATATTGCAATAAAACTTCTGAGCAGTGAAGATGTTAAAATAAACAGGAATGTTCCTGTCTCACTGGCCTTTTTGGGAAAAGGAGTTGATTATTTAAAATATAATTTAAAAAACCCTCCTATTTCCCTGTTTTTTCACCAGCTTTTTTTCTTTTATACTAACTCTTCTTCTTCTTCTTCTTTCTATCCTCTTCTTCTTCTTTCTATCCTCTTCTTCTTCTTTCTATCCTCTTCTTCTTCTTTCTATCCTCTTCTTCTTCTTTCTATCCTCTTCTTCTTCTTTCTATCCTCTTCTTCTTCTTTCTATCCTCTTCCTCTTCTTCTTCTTCTTCTTCTTCTTCTTCTTTCTATCCTCTTCTCCTCTACTTTATTCTCTCTTTTTCCTCCTCTTACCTCTTTCAGTTTTAGAAGTTTATAAACAAATAGTTTGGGGGAAGATGCAAGAGTCTAAAAAGATGCCAATTTTGGTCAAGCTCTTCAAAGGCACAAAGGGTGGTTACAACCCAACTCCCATTTGTGCCTTTTAAAAACTCAAACTTAACTTATGTAAATTACTTGCATACTTAACTGGCTGGTGCCCAGCATTCCAGTAAACTTCCTGACCTAAATAAGGATATATAATTAAACACAAACTGGTCTAATGTGTGTTATACTTATAACAACTTGTAAGTATGTTAAAACTTGTATAGGAAGAAACAAATGGATCTCTTTAGTTCAAAGAAATGTGGTCAAATATGGCTTTTCATAATGCTAAATTTGTTTACTAGCCATTGATTTTAAATCTCTTCTTGGAGTTTAAAATTACACTGGTCTACAATTTTTGAGAAGTCGTCTGCTTCAGAGATAAAATGCGATATTTATTATGTATTTTGATGTGCTGAATTCAAATATGACAATTAAAACAACTGATTGGATACTGTTTCTAAGATATTTAAGTTTTTACATTTTATGTCTCTGCATATTGTGTAGATAGTAGAGTTTTAATCATAAATTGTAAACCTAGGTCTTTTCATGTGTTTATGGTTGCTTTACATGATAATATTTCACCTGTCCTGTTTATATAACATTTTAAAAATCAGCAAAAGGGTTATATAAATAAAATTTATTATGAAACAAAAGGCAAAAAACTATTATGTATATAGTTTAGCCCTATTCAGTGTCTATTCGGCGCTTCTTGGCTTGTCTCTTGTATTAATTAAATGGAGCATCTCTTGTCACTGTCCAGCAATAGTCTGCAAGCATTGATGGGCTCCATTTGCCCTGATAGCATTTCTCCATTGTTGCAATGTCCTGGTGAAATCGCTCGCCGTGCTTATCGCTCACTGCTCCGCAGTTCGGTGGAAAAAAATCTAGATGAGAGTGCAAAAAATGTATCTTGAGTGACATGTTGCAACCAAGGCTTTTGTATGCCTTGAGGAGGTTTTCCACCAACAAACTGTAGTTGTGTGCCTTGTTGTTTCCGAGAAAATGTATTGCCACTAACTGGAAGGCTTTCCATGCCGTCTTTTCCTTGCCCGCAGTGCATGGTCAAATGCATCATCTCGAAGAAGTTCACGAATCTGAGGACCAACAAAGACACCTTCCTTTATCTTAGCTTCACTTAACCTTGGAAATTTTCCACGGAGGTACTTGAAAGCTGCTTGTGTTTTGTCAATGGCCTTGACAAAGTTCTTCATCAGACCCAGCTTGATGTGTAAGGGTGGTAACAAAATCTTCCTTGATTCAACAAGTGGTGGATGCTGAACACTTTTCCTCCCAGGCTCCAATGACTGTCGGAGTGGCCAATCTTTCTTGATGTAGTGGGAATCTCTTGCACGACTATCCCATTCGCAGAGAAAACAGCAGTACTTTGTGTATCCAGCCTGCAGACCAAGCAAGAGAGCAACAACCTTCAAATCGCCACAAAGCTGCCACTGATGTTGGTCATAGTTTATGCACCTCAAAAGTTGTTTCATGTTGTCATAGGTTTCCTTCATATGGACTGCATGACCAACTGGAATTGATGGCAAAACATTGCCATTATGCAGTAAAACAGCTTTAAGACTCGTCTTCGATGAATCAATGAACAGTCTCCACTCATCTGGATCGTGAACGATGTTGAGGGCTGCCATCACACCATCGATGTTGTTGCAGGCTACAAGATCACCTTCCATGAAGAAGAATGGGACAAGATCCTTTTGACGGTCACGGAACATGGAAACCCTAACATCACCTGCCAGGAGATTCCACTGCTGTAGTCTGGAGCCCAACAGCTCTGCCTTACTCTTGGGTAGTTCCAAATCCCTGACAAGGTCATTCAGTTCACCTTGTGTTATGAGGTGTGGTTCAGAGGAGGAGGATGGGAGAAAATGTGGGTCCTGTGACATTGATGGTTCAGGACCAGAAGTTTCATCCTCTTCCTCTTCCTCGTCTGACTCAAGTGAGAATGATTCTGGTGCATCAGGAACCGGCAGTCCTTCTCCGTGGGGTACTGGGCGTATAGCTGATGGAATGTTTGGATAATGCACAGTCCACTTTTTCTTCTTTGACACACCTTTCCCAACTGGAGGCACCATGCAGAAGTAACAATTGCTGGTATGATCTGTTGGCTCTCTCCAAATCATTGGCACTGCAAAAGGCATAGATTTCCTTTTCCTGTTCAACCACTGGCGAAGATTTGTTGCACAAGTGTTGCAGCATATGTGTGGGGCCCACCTCTTGTCCTGATCTCCAATTTTGCAGCCAAAATAAAGGTGATAGGCTTTCTTAACCATAGTGGTTATACTGCGCTTTTGTGATGCAAAAGTCACTTCACCACAAACATAGCAGAAGTTATCTGCACTGTTCACACAAGTACGAGGCATCTCTGCTCACTTTGGCTAAACAGAAATGTGTCCCTTTGCAAAATCAAACACTGACAAATAAGAGAGCACGACACTGTATGTTTTCTAGAGCTGATATAGGGCAATTTGTTCAGCAGAGTGATGTAAGCTTCGTTATGATTGCATTATCCATGACTTCTAGGAATAACATGATGCAATTCATATCCTGTATGACGCAATACCAGCTTCAGATTGCATCATTCATTGTTTTGCCTAAAAAGCAAGTACTGTCCAAACCCAGTCATAGATTTATTCATAGATCCAGTCAAAGATGTATTTTAGTCATTTCTGGTTTAAATTGAGATCCCTTCCCTTTATAACTCACTTATCCTCCGCCATTCCCAAGTCAAGGGTCGTATATACTGACCCAATAGCATATCTTGAAAACTAGAGCCAATCAACAATTTTAAGCATCATTTTCATTCTCAGTGACCCAGAATTAGTAAAGTTTGACTACATTTATTTCAGAAGCGTTTTGGCTGTAGAGCAGTGTTATTTGTAAAATCTCCCATTTGTTCCATTTGACAAACATCAGTTATTTCCTCTAGCACTTCTTCTCTCTTTTGGAGCACAAGCTAAATATGATTTTATTTGTTCTTTTTGTCATTTGCAGCTTGTATATTTTCATGTTACACCAACAGAGTTTTGGCAGTAGGGTTTAACTTCTCTCTGCCTGGGGTGTCAATGATAGAAGAATTCACTGGGGTTAATTTATTGTTAACTTGAATACTTTATTCCATAGACACAGGACACTCCGAAGGGAGTGTTGTTAGAAGTGATTTTCAGTTTTTGGATCCACAATTTGAGGCACCTGATTTTTTTTTTTGAATATGCTCATCTCTTTCTGAAAATCAGGCTCTGCTAAGGTATCTCAGGTTGTGCACCAAAACTAGTAGTAGTTGCTTTTGAAAATCTTGGCCTTTAATGATTTTTGGTGCCTTGATACGTGTTGTAGACTGGTTGCTTTTAATACAAGAGCAACAGTGTTTGACAGGTTTCTATACATAAATTATGTGGTTCCTTTTACTGAAAAATGGCTGGAAAGCTAGCAAAAGTAAAGTGGGTGAGTGGCAAAATCTCTTCAGAAGTTACTGAACATTTCGTCTTCTGATGAGTCATAAATTTGATTTATTTTAAATTTGATTGACTTGTCTCAAATTATGCTTAGTCTGTAAATCTCTTTATTATAGCAAGCTGAACAACTAGGACGGGAAGACCAGCAGCGATTACACCGAAATCGAAAGCTGGTGCTGATGGTAGATTTGGACCAGACGTTAATCCATACGACAGAACAGCACTGCCAGCAGATGTCTAATAAAGTAAATATTATTTACTATTATGTTCTTGCGATTACTGTGGCTTGAGAAGTTTTCTGTTCAGTTCTAATGAAGTGACGGTTCTGTAAGAACGCACGTACATTAAAATGTAGGAGAAAAGCTAGTCAAGGAATGAAAAAACATGAGGGACAAAAGATTATAAAGCATATTTCAAAATTTTTGTCATTAGTTAATGAAACACCTTGATTATTTAAATTGAAATTATTTTTAAAGTAACTAATTTACATTTATATAGTTCTGTGCTTTCTGTTTTAGTCAGCTTGGACAACAAAGCTAAGCTAGTCACTTTTAATTCTTGGTTTTCATGCTAATACAGTGTTGGCTTTTCAGGTTACAGCACTAGAAAGAAATAACTGAACAGTGTGTCTTTTTAATTTAAAAATAAAATGAATATTTCTGTTCAGATTAGGTTAACTTTGTCCCATCTCATACTGTGTTTAACTAAACCTACCATATATCTTTGGTCTAAGCTTCTAGGTTCTTAATTAGTAGGGCATCTTCAGCTTGAAAAATAAGAAAATGAGTTAAAAGTACCTTGGATGCTACATGTCCACCTGTGTGTCTGCCAATCTGTGGGTTTTGCAATCACATTTCATGTTTTTCTGTCTCTTTTTGCTGCGTGAAAGATTGTCTCACACATGGGAAAATGACTATACACAAAGTTAAACTAACTCAAAATAGACTTTTTTTCCCCTCATCTCTTATAGTTCCAGTGTTACTTCTAGCTAGTAGGTCAAACATTCTGATGCAGTTAATTTACCCCCAAAAAATCCTCTCTGCTGCCCCTTAGCACTTTTCCCTTTTCCCTGACCTCCCACTTAGAAACAGTGCACAAGACGCTCCTAAGGGAGTGTTGTTAGAAGTGATTTTCAGGATAACACCAGGTGATTTCCCAACTCTGTCTTCATCCTCGCTTGCAAAAAAGTATTAATGTGCTCTTTCAGGTAAGTGTCAAGTTGTTTCCTTTCAGAGAAGTTGGTAAGCACCTGCACAGATGAAAATTGACAGTTTGTTTTCATGTTCTTGTTGGAAACCTTAAAACAAATAGAGTAACTTAAATTCACACTTCCACTGGGTGGATTTGATTTAAATCACTAGTCAGGAAGACTCTATTTAATCATGGATTTCTACATACAAGTGCATTCTTGTTGGTTGTTATAACCTTAATACATATTCTTCACAGCTCAGAGATAGATGTAGGTTTCATTTTTAGAAGGTACACACTATACATTTTTAAAGTGATTTATTTTGAAAACTTTTCAGATGAGTTTTACAGCTATATCAGAAAACAAATGACTGGTTATTTCATTTACAAAGGTAATTGAAGCAGATAGTTCACCTCTCAATGATTTCATAAATATCTCCAATTCAACAGGTTAATCATTAATATTTGGAGGATTTTCTTGCCATGCTGTGTTAGGAGGAGAACATCACCAGACAGACATTCAAATTGTTCTTTTAACTAAAAAACAATGTTGTGTATTCTGGATTATTTTCTTCAACAGAAAACATATAATACTTTAACAAAACAAGCACATGAATTTTTGAATTTAGTTAAACATTTAAGGTTTTTAAAATCAGGTTTGTTTTTGTTAAAATTGTTTTTAACTAAAATAGTTAAATGGAATATTAAAAAAAAAAAATTAAATCGACTGTCAGCCAGGTCAACATGAGAAACTTAAAATATTAGCTTCTGCAGCTAACTCAGTCGTCTTCACCTTCATTTTCCTGTTTGTTTATAATCTGGAAAAGAAAAACCAGCTTTCCTGCTTTTTCAGGTTACAAACGATTTCTCAATTTGAAATGAATTAGTCCAAAGGAAGAAAATATTCTTTCTACACCAGCAGAAGAAGCTACTGCTGTTAAGTGAGATTATCACTTCAACAGTCTCTGAATCCAAGTGCTTAAGTGACTTCCAACAGTTCACTGGTGACTTTCTTTAAAACATCATCAGCCAACATGTATTTCTTGAATGGTTCACCCTTAACTCCGAAGTTTATTATTTTAGTTGGCATTATGGAAGGATGATTGCTGGATGTGCATGTCATAGCCAACTCCTTTTCTTCAGCAGTTAAGGTTTGACCCTGGTACCGAGTATTGAGAATATTTGCAAGAAAATGAGTTGGAGATAGTGCTTGTCCCATTTGTTTTTTTTAATGCTTGTAATTTAACTCTGTCATTGCATTTTTTATTTTTTTTATTTTTTTATTTCACTCAGTTCCTTCCAAATTTCAAGAGTGTCAGCAATAAAACAGCTGTTTCCCTGCATTTTGTTCAAGGCTACAGAAATAGGCTTCAGGGTACTCAGCATGTGTTCAACATTTCTCTTAAGCCCAATGTTGAGAACTTTGGCTGTGACAGTGCCATCTATTTTTTTCACGATTTTGTTCACAAACTCATCAGAATAGGCCAGTTCTTGATATAGTGCTGCAAACAGTCCACTACTGAGTTCCATCGCACATCTTGTGGGAGAGTTAGCTTGGTTCCTCCCACTTCTTTCAGAGCAGCTGCTGCAAAGTGGTTGTTATGGAAGTGTTTTGTAATTTCAACAACATTAGCCTTTATTTCTGAAACACTGAAATCTTTGGCTAGAATATGCATTAAAATGAGCTCTGCAACCGTATGTTGTTAGCTTGGGACTCTTCTAAATAATTTCTTCTCATCTTGGATACATTTGCAGCATTGTCTGTGACCAAGCTACGTACTAGACATTTGAATAATTTTTTTTCAGTTTGTTATAGCTTTTACTGCTAGTTCTTGTAAGTATTCTGCTTTGTGTGCATTTCCTGATGTATCAATTGTTTCTGTAAGGAAGACATTCCCTTCTTCTGTTGTGTCACAAGCACATACAACAGGATCATTGTGGACATTGCTCCACCCATCAAGACTCAGGTTAACAATTTTACCCTCTAGACCTTTTGCAAACTGCTCAATTTCTTTTTCATACACTTTATCCAGCAATTTCCCTGCGACATCTGCTCTGTTGGGTGGACTGTATCCTGGTCTTAATGACTGAACCATGTTAATGAAGTGTGGGTTCTCAATCATACGGAAAGGAGAGTTTGTTGCATGAAAAAAATTGCCGGTTTGTTTATCAATTACCTCTTTTTGTAATCTGCTGGTTCTTATCACAAACTTCTCTATGGTTTGTTTCTGGATTATGGAGATTTTTTTTTTCTTTTTGCTACAAGTGATATACTGTGGCTATGTGACATACATGTGACTGAAACACTATCATTGGCAGATAACTCTGAAACTATAGAAAATGATGGTGATCTTGAAGGTGGATAGTCTTCAGAATCCTGTATGTTGAGGATGGGTTCTCCTAAACAAAATAAGTCAATGCAGTTTACCATACTGTTCATTTAGTATTACTCATTGCATTCACTGACACTCAGTACTACTTTAAAGGTGAAATTGTAAAAGGAAGATCTGCCTATTTCAGCTATTTATTTTTTATCACAAATGCATCTAAAATGATAGTACCATAGAGTAACAACTATGTTTTTTGCTCAAACATGAGAATTCAAGAATAGTCCAGAAGGAAGACAGGCAGTCCTTAAGAAAGAAGTATGAAATAAAAAAGTTTACCAACCTGAAGATCCTGCACGTTCAGACATGTTCCTTTCATCATCTTCAACGCAGCTTCCTCCTGAGAAGGAACACTTCTCATGATGTTGTTTCATTTGGGCAACCAGGCCTTGCATTTCTTTGTTGCACTGTTTGCATTTTGCACACGTCTGTCTTACCCACAGGTAGAGGAACTTCATCAAAATATTCCCAAAGTGGGTCTCTTTTACGGCCTGCTGCCATTATACGTTTTCCCTTCTAGTGAGAGAATGGTATGGTAGATCCCAAATCAATGAAGGCTACACTCGGAAAGACCTCAAGATTTCTGGAATATGCTGCTCAAACAGTTTCACTTTTGTTTCTACTGCCTGTCCCTCACTCCTCACATTTATCTCCAGACTTCTTCTCCTTGTCCAGATCTATTCCGCCCCCAACAATCTTCTGTTCATTGAACTTTTTGAAACTTTGCACTTTTAGAGAGACAGAAGGGATTGACTGTGTACACACATTTGCAGAGTGACAATAGGATTGAGGTCTGTTATTTTTCACCTCTATATATTATTTATTTATTTTAAAAACATTTTTGCTGTTAACAAGCATGTTATCTCTGGAGACACACATCCACAGTTTGAGAACTGCAAAACTAAGCATCTCTGATGGTATCTTCTAGACTGAGCACTGAGTCCCATTTGGTGGATAGAAAGATTAACCTAAATAATCTATACAGAAGCCCCTGGAACACCATAAGATTGGGTTCCTAATCCATGAACTATTGGAACTCATTTACAAAACTTTTCTTAAACATTACATGAATATATTGTCTCATACTATAAAATTAGAATTTATAATCCCTATTCCATGATGCAATATCTTTGAGCTATAATGTATCTTAATTAAAGCTATCTTTAGATAGGTTTTTTCCTCAAAAAGCATTTGATCAAAAAAATCTGTGTTTTTTTAAAATTTATTTATTTTTAATTCATTGATTTTTATCCACCCTGCACTTCCACATGCCTAACAAGGTTATACTTGTTAATGTTTTCCCTCATCAGAGAGGGATCAGTGACAGCAAAATAAAATAAATGACCTGCATAGTTCAATGACAGTCTGTGTCTGGGTAAATCCATGTTTATAAAGCAAGTATTCAGGGGGTTCATTAATGGGTGCGCAGCTTACTCTGACATTTCTGTATATCCCTTCCTGAGCTGCTATATGAATTTTCATAGGTACAATTTTTTTCATTCAACACAAATTGACCATTTGTTTTATTTTTCAGCCCAGTATGTAGTAAAACTAATGTGTTTTACTCTCATCACTGAGAGTAAAACAAACCCTTTAAGAAATTTCATTGGATATTTTCTTAAAATTTGTTGTGTAAACAAACCTTTTGAAAGCCTAGGTAACTCTTTCAATATTCTAACATTGTAAACAATTACTGCAAGTCAAAAATGTGTTGTACTGCCTTATAAAAACCAAAATATGCTTTGGGTCAAATATATTTTCAAATGAAAATCTTATTCATATTAATTGGGCTGAAGTAGGATCTCTGAATAAAACTGAGGTAAAGGGAGGTGCTTTTAGGCATGTTTATTTTTGTACTAAACTTAATTACTTTACAAGTCTTGCTATGGGGTTATTTGTTCTCTTCTAGGGAATATTCCATTTCCAGTTAGGTCGAGGTGAACCTATGCTGCATACTCGTTTGCGTCCTCATTGCAAGGAATTCTTAGAAAAGATTGCCAAGCTGTATGAATTACATGTTTTTACCTTCGGTAGCAGACTTTATGCACATACAATTGCAGGTGAGTAGCATGCTGCTTGGAATACTTGAGTTATCAGCCTTTAAGATTTGATGTGACTTTGACTTTCTGTTCTTTTCCAAGTCTCTGTCCACCTATACCTCTAAAGAAGATTCTGTGCAAACTATAATGCCATTAAAGACCCAAAACTGTAAATTAATAATGCAAATTAAAACATTGCATTGAAAATTTTGTCTAAATATAAAGAATAGAGTTCCATAAGCAGAATGCTTAGCTTTTTTGGAACCCAGTCCATATAGTAATTTCTCCCTTTTACTTAGATACAGTCTTGCTGTTTGTTTTTTAGGAAATGAGCCACAACTTTTCTTCTCTCTTTGCATCTAAAGAATGTCCATTACAGGGTGGATTAGATGAAGTATCTGGGTTTCACCCTATGCCTTCCTCAGGCAGTCTGGAAGCAACACTCCCTTCAGGATAGGGAGTGAGAGGCATAAATCTTTTGTCTCCCTTCCATAGAAGTATCACTGTTAATGTCAATCAGCTGACATGAGAACATAAGAATGCCCATACTGGGTCAGACGAAAGGTCCATCTAGCTTAGTATCCTGTCTTCCGACAGTGGCCCAGAGGCAATGAATAGAACAGGTAATCGTCAAGTGATCCATCCCCTTTCACCCATTCCCAGCTTCTGGCAAACAGAGGCTAGGGACACCATCCCTACCCATCCTGGCTAACAGCCATTGATGGACCTATCCTCCATGAATTTATCTAGTTCTTTTTTGAATCCTGTTATAGTTTTGGCCTTCACAACATCCTCTGGAAAAGAGTTCCACAGGTTGACTGTGCGTTGTGTGAAGAAATACTTCTTTTGTTTGTTTTTAAACCTGCTACCTATTAATTTGATTTGGTGTTATGTTATGGTGTTAGTTCTTGTGTTATGAGAAGGAGTAAATAACACTTCCTTATTTATTTTCTCCACCAGTCATGATTTTATAGACCTCTATCATATTTCTCTCCTCCTCTCTCCTCCCCTCCCCCTCCCTCCCCCCCCCCGGTCATCTCTTTTCCAAGCTGAAAAGTCTCAGTCTTATTAATCTCTGCTCATATGGAGACCGCAAAGAGGTGCTTATATGGTAGTTCTATTTGTGCCCTTCTCTTGGGGCTGAGATTCAGTATTGGCATTTATTAGAGAATAAATGCCAATTTATTCGTTTGTGTTTCACAGTGTGTTCATATCCTTTCCCATCAAGTTATAGATCTTGCCTCTCACAACCTCATTAAAACTTGTTCTCGAATGTCCTGCTGTACATTTCCCTTTCCTTTTAAATTATCATTTTTCAACAGACATAAATGAAAGTTAATTAATGTTAGGGTAATGTTGAGGGCATGACCACCAATATATGATTGAACTGTAAACTTGGCTGTTTTCCCCTCCTGAACCTCATGTTTCAGTGTAGTACACTGCTACCTCAATATAACGCGACCCGATATAACACGAATTCGGATATAACGCGGTAAAGCAGTGCTCCAGGGTGGTGGGGCTGCGCACTCCGGTGGATCAAAGCAAGTTCAATATAACGCGGTTTCACCTATAACGCGGTAAGATTTTTTGGCTCCCGAGGACAGCGTTATATCGAGGTAGAGGTGTATTTTGTTAATTTCCTTAAATTTTGCTTTTAAAAATACTCTGTTAATATTCCGTTAGTATCATGTCAGTGACAGCTAAGTAATTCGTTAGTTTGTGACCCCAGTGGAAGAAATAAAAATACACATTAATCTGTGTCTCAATCTAGTGAATATTGTCAGTGAGTAAAACTGTACCTATTGCTGTTATCCATATCCTTTTCCTTTCCCTCCTGTTGTATTGTGTCTTGTGTGTTTGTAGAGTGTCAAGCACAACGGAACTCTGTTTTTTATTAGGGCCTTTGGGCCCTGTCTAGATACCAGTGTTAAATAATGACCTGAGATGATATGCTACAAGAGATGATAAACTACAGAATAGGGGATTTTATAGAGAATTTTAATCCAAGTTAAGTAAGGCATTGAAGATGCAATTTGATGTGCTTAAAGATTGCAAGAGACTCTTGTAACCTGAAACTAATGACTTAGTTAGAGGATCAAAGTAACTTTACTTCTGGAGAGAAGGGAAGGCTGTGTCATCCACTTTTCTTTTTTTTGACAGAACCACAAGACTTGTTCCCCATTGATTCTATATCATTCATTATTTGGGGACTGGTATACTTGGTGAAGCTCCCTTTAGAGGCCATCAGTGTCATTATAAGATTATAAATTTTGGGGACAGGGGCTGTCTTTATTGCACAGCACAGGACACAATGTTTATATGTTAACACATTCCCCTTTTCCTGATGGAGTGTGGTTCTGGTTTGTTCAGGGAATGAGGAAATGGGACTTAAGCTTGATTCTCTTGCATGATAAACTTGAGCACTTGATGTGATGATATGACATTCTAGCTTTTGCTAGTTTCTGCTGTAGTATTCTGTGCTGGCAGGAAGAGAAAGTTGAGCTGCCGATGAGTATGTGACAGAGTGATGGCCAAGCTGTAGTAATGTGAAACTAGACACAGTCTGTGCATGTGTTGAACACTTGATGGCGGTATTGTTCAGAGAAATAATTTATAGTGAGAAATATTCAGTTAGTATTTAGCAAGGGGTAGCAGATAGCTGGAAGGGAATACACCTCTACCCCGATATAACGCTGTCCTCGGGAGCGGAAAAACGTTACCGCGTTATATCCGAATCCGTGTTATATCGGGTCGCGTTATATCGGGGTAGAGGTGTATATGACACATGGGGAAATAGAAGATGAAACAAAGGAGTCTTTTATCCATATGGAAAAACTTAAACCACTCTGCCTTGCCAGATTTCACATACACCCTTCTGTATGCTTCCCCAGATCTTCTGCACACACCTTTGATGGCCCCTTCCTGCATGCTCCTGAGATCTTTTTTCTTATCTCTGTGAGGCCCCTATATCTGAGACCAGAAAACACAATTCCCTGGCACTCCTTTTTTGCCCCTCAAGTGGCTCCAGGTCCTGTACCCTCTTCACTATATGTCTTCCCTTCTATATTTTCTGCTTTTGATCTCCTGTGTGTATAAATTTTGCACAAGCTATGATCCCCACACCAGATACGTCCAGTTGCAATAGGGAACATTGGGCTGAGATCCCACTGAGACTGGCTGCCACTTATAGACTTTCGGGCCGTTCCTGTGGCCACTCCTCCTTGTAAAGAAAAATCATAGAATATTTCTGATTCAGATCGGAGGGGGTAGAATAGATGGGTGGTATGTTTCCAACCCCAGTGTATAGGGCCCTACCAAATTCAGTCCATTTTGGTCAATTTCACAGTCATAGGATTTTAAAAATAGTCAATTTCACTGTTTCATATATTTACATCTGAAATGTCATGGTGTTATAACCCAAAAGAGGGTTGTGGGGGGGGGTCGGAAGGCTGTTGTAGAGAGGTCGCAGTATTGCCACTCTTACTTCTGCGCTGCTGCTGACGGTGACGCTGCCTTCAGAGCTGGGCAGCCAGAGAGCAGCGGGCAGCGCAGATGTGAGGTTTGCATGGTATGGGGGTGTGTGTATAATTTAGGGGGGGCAGGGCCAGCCTTACAGGTGGGTGACTGCCCAGGGCCCCATGGTCAGGGGAGTGCTGTGATCTTCCCCCCCCCCCACCCCCCCAGTCAGCCCAAGGCCCCTTTAACACCCCCCCACACACACACAAGCGCTAGGCCCGGAGCCAGGGAGGGGCAGGGAGGGCGTGGGTGCAAGGGTGCCAGAAGCTTTGTAGAAGTGAGGGGGGGGTCACCGGAACCGGAAGGGCCAGAGGCCGTGCCCCTCACATTTTAACATGGGTATAGTTTGGGGGGCAGATATCTTTTAGCCTTATCAGAACCTTTTATTGAAAGTAACATGATTTTTTAAAATGGAATAACTTCTGTAATTACCTGCTATAGCTAATTTTATAATATTTATATATAATATATACACAAGTTAATATAACAATTTAGTTATGCTATGTTATTTAGGCTCATGACATGAAATTGTGCAGAAATATAGTATAGTGGTGCAGGTGCTGCAATCATTTGCACATTCATCTTCTGTCATCTGATCTTTATTGTAATCAAGACCATTCATTTTTCCATGACTGAATGGTAAGCTCACCCAAAAGGTGTGCAGATGCTGGAGTTATAGGACTCTATAAGAACCAAAATAGAGTAGATAGACTCATGCGTTTATACCCAGAGACATCATTAACTTGTTGATTAGGTTTTTGGTGTTTTTCTTTGATGGCATCCTAGTTAAACTTCATGGTTTTCCTTCAGGTTTATACAAAATAATTACGTATGTTTTCTCCCCAGGGTAACTTGTGAAAGTGTTTAACTTTTTTCCAGTTTGAGACAAGTACTGGGTTGTAACTGCATACATTCCCTCTTCCTCCTCCTAGAGATATATCTGTCCCAGATAGAACATTTTTGTTTACCTTCTGACATCTGATAGACTAGTTGAGCTTTTAAAATGTATTGAGGTCAGATTTAAGATAGCATACTTTTAAAATATTAAATATCACTATGTACCCCGTGCTCTACATTCATTTATCTAAAAAAATTGAAATGGTTAAGCAGTAAAATTAACTAATTACTAACTTTGAATTATAAACTTAGAAACAAACAAGTCCTGTGCTTTTAAGAAGTAGGAGACTAAATTCTTCTCTCTAGTTTTATATTATGTCCATCACCAGTGTCTGAGCGTCTTGGAGTAGAAAAATCAAGTATGGTGATGTATCCGTGGTATTGTCCTCTTTGTCTCTCATTCCCATGTGCTGGTGGTGGTGATTGGAATTTTTAAAACTGCTTATTGTTAATTTATCTTAATTATTTTTAATGGTAAACAGTTCCATAGCAGAGGAAGAAATTCAGTGGGCTGAAACAACTGGGGGACAGGGTGTTGGTAAAGGAGGGCTGTAATGAGTGCCACTTAAAGAATTTTGGATTTCTGTAGAATGTGTGATATGTCATAGAGCTATAGAGAATTTTCTAGAAGTATAAAAGCAGGAGAATGAAGAGCTGATTGTCATCTTTGTGTAATGGAACATGTAATTGATTAAAAATTGTATTCAACACATGGGTGGCTGCTGTAAAAGAATAAGTAGACCTATATAAACTCACTGTTTCTAGTTAGGACTGTGTTTCTTCAGTTGTCTACTTTGGTTTCTATAAAAGGCTTTCAATAGTCCATGTTTGGCTGTACTTGTATGTGAAATGAACTTCTTTTGATGTGTGTTAAGATGTGACTTGATGGGTAAATGTATTAATGAGTAAAATTCATTTGTGAAGCTCAGTGTTAAATTCTGTTCTGAGATGTGCATACATTGTGGTATGAAAAATATAGAAAATGTATGCTAACTAGTGAAAGGTAGCAATTATAGCCTAACAGGAAATGCTATTTATGGCTTTGTTGAAAGCAAGCAACACCCGCTATTTTTTCTTTCTAATGTATAGCTTGATAAGTAATAACATTAAGAGTTTTAAAAAAAATTTCACTTGACATTTTCTGACATACCTCCCAAAAGGAAAAATGTGTGTAGTTCTAATTCTTTTTGTAAAGAGGAAGAAAACCTTTACCAATGAACTACAAGGAACTTTGTGTTTAGTCAGTACCTGCTGGTGGATCAGTTGTTGTTTTTTGTTAATACATGGTCTAGCCACTGGGTGTCTCAGTTGTTCTTTTATGGAAGAAACTCACTTCATAGCCAGTACTGGTGAAAAGTTCTTATTCTTCTTAAAGATTTAACGACAGACATTTTGTTAAAGCAAATTAACCCTATTCCATCAATGAAATATTGTGCCTCCCATATGCCATTTCTGTGAAATATATAAACAAATTGATATTATACACCTCTACCCCGATATAACGCGACCCGATATAACACGAATTAGGATATAACGCGGTAAAGCAGCGCTCCGGGGGGGCGGGGCTGTGCGCTCCGGCGGATCAAAGCAAGTTCGATATAACGCGGTTTCACCTATAACGCGGTAAGATTTTTTGGCTCCTGAGGACAGTGTTACATCGGGGTAGAGGTGTACTTTGTTTTTCCATTGACTTGGCAATGTTTTAGAAAAGTAAATTTGAGAGAGAAGCTCCTTAGTAAAGATTATGCCTTTTGGTTACTTAGTGTACTTCGTTCAATTTAACACCAATCTATAAGGCTTCACTGAAATTTTGTGTGACTAATCCATATTGAGCTGTATTAGGAACTGGTAAAGTCATATGAAAGCTTAAACTTTAAGATAAAGATGTAATGGACCTGACTTTTTTCAAATTGGGCCTTCAATTTGTGGGGACAGTTTTGCATCTGTAGTGAACTGTCCTCAATTTTCTTTTTACCTGCCATCCGTTGCCAGGAAAAAGCATAAATGAACTAGACTTTTGCCAAAGCCCTGTTAAATAACTGTACTTCTGCATCTTCCATCATTATTTGCTGTCAACACTTATGTATGTTCAGGTTTCTTACCACGTGTAATGTGACAATGTAGCAAGTACTTGATTGTGGTTTCACTGACAAATTAGGCAGGAATGTACTAATGAGAATGGAAAGCTTCTGTTTTACTCAGATGATTGGCGAGGGGGAGGAACAGCTGATGGTGTGACAGTTGTACAATAATGCAGTATATGACGATTTACATACAGTTTGTCAAAATATATTCTTTCTGTGTGTGGCAATGGTTCTCTGTAGTTAATATTTTCAATTCATTATGCCTAGGTACTGCAAGGGTCTCTCTACAGGGGATGATTCTACATGCGTTTGCTGCAATTCTTAAGCATAGTCGGGTGAGTTAAGGTTGAACCTCTGTCCTTAACTCAGAATTTTCTTGCTTTTTATGGGTTTTAAGTTATTCCAATAACACGTTTATATTAATACATATAGGTCCAAATTTTCAAAAGAGATTAGTGATTTTGTTTGCTCAAATTGAGACCCCTAAAAGGGGCCTGACTTTCAGAAAGTTCTGAGTACACACACTGAAAATCCATAAGGCCCCTGCAGGGAGCCTCAGATTTGCCCCCCTGACATCAGTAGTCACTTCTGAAAACTTGCACTATAACATGGCCACCTTTTTTTGAAATTTGTTTTTGTATAAATAAGTAATGATTGTGTTATCTGCAGGAATAGTGAGAAATTCAAGCTAATCTCAAAGCAGATTATAATCCAATCAGTTCAGCAAAATGGCAAATCCAGAGTAATACATGAAACACCACTTTTTTCTTTCAGAGCAGTAATGAAACCACAATGTCTCTTTATAAAGAAAGGTTAATTACATTGACAGAGAGGTCAGCTGCATTACTATGTTTGTATATGGATGAATTTGCCATTTTGCCAAACTAATTGTATTTTATCTTGCCTTTAAATTAGCTAGCATACCTTCTCATATTCCTTCTTAACAAAGAGCGCAGTCAGCACAGATTTATGTAAATAGGTCTAACATTTCAAGAAATCCTGTGATTACTTCTTAGTACAAGTACAAATGCACTAAAACAATGTTATAGGTACAATTTAAAACCACAAATGCAAGAGTTCAAACTGAAACTGCCCCTT
Organism: Platysternon megacephalum; assembly: GCA_003942145.1. Lineage (NCBI taxonomy): Eukaryota > Metazoa > Chordata > Testudines > Platysternidae > Platysternon > Platysternon megacephalum. The sequence continues at coordinate 2,123,029 of QXTE01000177.1, forward strand.
AACTTGCCCATTATGCTTAAGCATTGCAGTACTTTGCCAGTTCGCATGAGACTTCTCTTCAGACCACAATGTGCTAAGGACAGGATTTAGTCTTAAAGTGTTATAAATGTAAGTTGCCAGAACCTTTATTTAACTGTCAGCTATGCTTACTTCCTTTTACCTTAATTATTCACTGATGCCACAATTTTTGTAACTTCATTATTGCTTCTGTGTTAAAGGAATTGGGATTGGATATTTAAAATAAGAGTCCTACTGAATTAGTGAGAGGTATCTAATCTACTGTGTTTACTCTTTACCTGCTATCTAATGAATACTTTTTGGAGCTTAAATATCTCAGTGCGTTTTTGATTACACCAGTATCACACAGTTTATTTTAAACTTCAAATTGAAAGGCTGTGTTGCTCCATTTGCACTGCTGTTAATGCACAAAGATGGGCTTAGTGTAGTATGGTGTGATAGACTATGAAAACAGATTATGTAGAATGTTAACAGGGAGAAAATGTTGCTGTGAAGAAATATTAACTTCAAACTCTTCTTTCAAAAGGATTTTTGGACCCTGAAAAGAAACTTTTTTCTCATCGGATATTGTCAAGAGACGAATGTATTGATCCATTTTCTAAAACAGGGAATCTTAGGTATGTATGGGGGTGTGAAACTTCTTAATAAATAATCCAGCAGAGGAAATGAAGGCAGAATGTTGGGAACATAAGTATTAAAGGGAGAAATTGTCTTTATCCCTTCTGTACCCCATAAATCTGTACCTTCACAGAGAGCAATAAAACTGAGAAGTGCTAGCTAATGCTTATAGGCTTCATCTACTTAATACTTCAGTGGGCGTTACAGCCTGTAATGTTCAAGCAAGATAATTTAGAGTCTCGCATTCAGTGATAACCTTTGTTTTCAGATGTTTTATGCCTGCAGATAATTGCAACTCAGGGCAAATCTACACTACAGCGCAACATCAGCACAGCTGCACCGATGCAGCTGCGCTGTTGTAGTGAGTCTGGTGAAGATGTACTATACCATCGGCATAATTACTCCACCTTCTTGAGAAGTGTAAGCTATGTCGGCGGATAGCACCAGTGTGGACAGCGCGAAACTTGCGTCACCTGGGGGGAAGAAGGGGACTTTTTCACACCCCTAGGCGACATAAGTTAGATCAATTTAAGCGGTAGTCTAGACCGGCCCTAAACTTTTTCCCTGCGATGATTTGCAAGCGCAACCCATCTTATTTTATTTCATCTTGTGGTTCATTTCATAATATAATTTGTGCATTTTTATATTGTAGAAATTTAGGCCAAGATTTTCCAAAATAGTAGCCTAAAGCTAGACTCTTAAATCTGTATTTAGGTACTTACGTGGCCTGACTTTGCTGGGTATTCATCACTTTCGAGTTTCATTGATGATCAGCACTTTTGAAAATTACACTTCAGTGCTTAAATTAAGCTCCTTAACCCATATTTTAGGCTCCAATTTCTGATAATCTTGGCCTTTTGTCTGTGTAAAACATAGGATTGCCTGATATTTAATAATAGCCATATTGGAGCTGTTATGGGGAGGGGAGGATTCATCACAGCAAATCATACATTTTTTTTCTTATCCTGGGTATATTTTTGGATCTTTTCTGAATATTCTCCTGTCAGGTTTATGACCAGTAAATACTAAGACTTCTTGTTTAGATGTAATCTCTGTGGAATGAATAAGTGTGACTGTTACTATATATGATACTGCTCTTGCCCCTTTATTCCTGAATTATTTTGTATTATTTAGGTAGAAGAACCTAGACTGAAATTCAGTGCAATACACTATGTATACTCAAATTTAAACTTTGGGAGGACTCATATTTTTGACCACTGGAACTGAAGGGGATAAATAAATCTAATTGCTATTTATTTATTTTTTTGAGACTTTTGTGTAACTAACTTGAAAAATTCTTTCTAATAATTGTTCATAAAACCTTTAAAATCCACAAAAAGATGATTGGTAGAGTAACCAGTAAGAAGAGCTGCAGATTGTATGATAACTGTTACAGGTAAATGAATTATCCGGAATCCTAAGAAATACGTTGATTTTCAGAAATAATTCATGTTTAATGTGCATGCCCATTTGATGCACACAACTAAGCAGAATGTCAACCCAGAGTGTTTTAAATAGTAATCTTAACAGACAATAAAAACAAGCAACTTTTTTTTTTTTTTTTAGAAATCTCTTCCCATGTGGTGACTCCATGGTTTGTATTATTGATGACCGAGAGGATGTTTGGAAGTTTGCACCCAATTTGATAACTGTAAAGAAATATGTATACTTTCAGGGCATAGGCGATATTAATGCACCACCTGGATCAAGGGAAGCTCAGATGAAAAAGAAGGGTAACTCAATTTTATTTATTTACGTTTGGAGCAGCAGTTGACTAGCAAACCAAAACCATGCTAACAAAGTGTTGTCCAAAACAAAAAACTAATAGTGGTATTTCAGTGTCTACCAAACTTATCCATTTTGCATTTGACAGAATTTTATTTTCCGCAATCTTGAGAGTACTGTAAACAGTGGAAAAACAGATGCTACAGCAGTGGTTTTCACCTGAGAAAATAGATCTGAAAAGGTGATGACTGGGAAGGCCAATATATCCAGGATTTATTGAAACTCGTAGAAGTAGCTGGAAAGGAACTTATTTTATTCGTAGTTGGGTATTTTAGAGAGAAGCTTTCATTTCAGAATAGTTAGTATTTTTCTGTACATATTTAGTTCCTGTTGAGCCTATTTACCATTCTTTTGCCGTTGTTACCATCTAGAAATGAATTCATTTCTGTTATTTTACTCTAGTAATGTTTCATGTGGTTAAAAATTATAAGAATGGAATGAATAGCCTGACCGTGTACTTCTCAAAATATAGTATGAGATCAGCATGCTGTAGTGGCAATAGTGGTGACCAAGGGGCAGTCAAGTCACATGTATGCCTTTTTACGAACAAGATGTGGTCATCTCTGCTAAAAATGGCCTTGGCTATTCCTGCCAAGAATATTAACTGCATTTGTCCTGCTGCTTGTCAGCTGCCCCCAAAAAAACTGTCTAAAAGCTATTTACAGAGTAATCCTTTTCCTGAATATGAAGCGCACACTGCTCTCGTTTGTTGCATCTCACTAGTGCCTTCATAAAGGGTTTGATCAACATATTTTGATGGTAGTAAAATATATTTCTATTCTATTTTCAATTTCTAAAGCATTTTCTTGGTTTTGTATTCAATCAGTTCTGAAAACAGACGGTAGAAAAAATATGAGCTGAACTTGCAAGTTCATAAAGAGGACGATCTTATGGCTAATACTCTGGAAATACGCTTTTTTCCTCTGTGACCTTTGGCAGGTCATGGTGGGTTTTTTTATGCTTCAGTTGCCCATCTAAAGGGGAATGATACTTCCTTACATAATAAGATAAAGGCATTAAATTTTGTGAGGCAGACAAATAATATGATAATGAGAGCAACATAAACTGGGATTTTCAAGAGGCTTAAGGGAGTTAGGCACTCGGCTTCTATTAAGTTTCAATAGGAGTTGAGTACCTATAAATCTCTTATGCCCTTTGAAAATCCCAACTGAGAATATTCTGATGCATAGATATGTTTAGCTGTAGATTGAATTTATTTAATTTATGGAGGAGAAGAAGGATATTGAGTTTCTGAAAGCATAATTGAAAGCTCATCTACTTGGAAGGATAAAACAGGGAAACTTCATCTTACTTTTTTTGTGTGTTTGTTCAGTAAATCATTCTTCAAAAACAACTGAAGCATCTGATCCCGCAGTGGTAACAGCAAAAGATTCTGAAGAAGCAAAGAATGTTACGTGTGTAGAAGAACAAAGTAATGGTCTTAGGAAATCTACAAAAGAGATGTGTACTACAAATGGTAGTAACTTTATGAGCAGCGAAACTTCTAACTTGGGGTTGAATTCCAATGATAAATTAAATGCTAGAGACTCCTTAAGTGGTACCATTGATCACAAAACAAATGCTGCCGTCATTAATGATTCAACAAGTGTTAAGGAGTCTCAGATTTCTTCAGAACAAGATGATAGGACAGTTACAGAGAAGCAGCAGACCCAAGACAAGGCAACAAATAACTTGGACTTTGAACTGTCTAGTGACAGTGAAAGTGACAGTGGATTAGATGCTAAGAAGTCGTCGTCCTCTTCTGCCTCAGATAGTGAAAATGAGGGGAAGAGAAGCTGGAAAAAATCAAAGCAGCCTGTACCAGATGAAAATCTGCAGCAAGAATGTTGCATTGACGTGAGTGGGGAAAAGGATGGTCAAGTGAACCATTCTGGGGAGGTGACAGCTCCACCTAGCATATATCCTCATGGCAAGACAGTTGATCTTGAAATGCAAGAAGAAAGCGAACAGGACAGCCTTTGTGATCTGGGAAATGGGTGTGCAGACAAGAAAGAGGCAGAGACAGAGTCCCAGAATAGTGAGCAGTCTGGGATTACAATGGGTGAGTCTTTAGATCAGAGCATGGAAGAAGAGGAAGAAGAAGAAGACACGGATGAAGATGACCATTTAATATACCTTGAAGAGATCCTTGTTCGGGTGCATACTGATTATTATACCAAGTATGATAAATACCTGAAAAAGGAGATCAATGAAATTCCAGACATAAGAAAAATAGTACCAGAATTAAAAAGCAAGGTATTGGCAGATGTTACCATAATATTTAGTGGACTCTATCCAACAAATTTCCCCATAGAAAGAACCCGAGAGCATTATCATGCTACAGCACTTGGAGCTAAAATTATAAAGAACCTAGTACTGAATGCTGATGATCCCAACAAGGCAACCCATCTGATTGCGGCAAGGGGAGGTAAGTAGGTGAAATTTATCAGTCTTCTGTAAATGAAAATATTGTTTTCACTCATGATTTTAGTTACACAAAAAGTTGGCTGAAGACTTGAAAAGGTTAAATATGGGTCTTGATATACTTGCCATCTTTAATGTTGATTTAAATTATGGGGGGAAGTAGCTTAAATATTTACTGCAAATCATTTTTTAAAAGGTCTTGTATCCTTTTTGCTTCCTTAGGATTAAGAAGTTTTTAAAATTGTTTTTCTTTTAAAAATACCAAACGTCAAATCTGGTCTTGAGTGTGTCAGATGAGAAGTGTATTGCTAGCTTTTACCCTTTGATGGAAGGCGGGGAGGTGCTGATTATTCAATTAAGATGTTGTTCTAAAATTAGTCAGGTATTTTTTAAACAGGTGTAACTGAAAAGAAACAAATGATAAGCAGTCTTGACTTAAAGTTCTCCTCTCACTTGCTCAACTTTCATTCTGTTTCTTATGATATTGTCATTTCACTTCATTGTCTTCCAAGCTAGACAGGACCTGAATTCCCAATGTGATTAAAAAACAACAACAAGCCTTTAAAAAAATAAAACTAAAAACACCTTTTACGTCCTCTTTATACACCATGAAGAAGCAAACAAAGAACGAGTCCAGTTTTTTCAGTCATCTTTGATTTATTTTCCTAGCCTGCCTTCTTTCTTACAAGATTAGAATATATGCAAAAATAAACTTTAGTTTCATGTCAAAGGATTACAGTATAAAAACATCATAATATATTTTTGTTGGCGTGGTGAAGCTTTTTTCACCCAAATCTATAACTTCAATGCAAGCTCATAATATCATTTCCATTTTAGTAGTCCAACCAATTCAGTCTTCCTCTTTTTCTTGAAAAAGTATGATGAATATGAAAAAATACTGAGTTCTGCACTGAACATTGAAAACAATGGTGATTTCTAGGTTCCCAAACTTTGATTTTTGGCACATCATGGCAAATAAACATTTTTGATGAACTTGGTTTCAGTGGTTTAAAAACTGTTTGGCTAGATCAGGGATTGGCAACCTTTGGCACGCAACCCGGCAGGGTAAGCCCCCTGGCGGGCCGGGCCGGTTTGTTTACCTGCCACGTCTGTAGGTTCGGCTGATCGCGGCTCCCACTGGCCGCGGTTCTCCGCTCCAGGCCAATGGGGGCCGCGGGAAGCGGCGCGGGCCGAGGGATGTGCTGGCCGCCGCTTCTCGCAACCCCCATTGGCCTGGAGCGGCGAACCGCGGCCAGTGGGAGCCGCGATCGGCCGAACCTGCGGATGCGGCAGGTAAGCAAACCGGCCCAGCCTGCCAGGGGGCTTACCCTGCCGGGCTGCGTGCCAAAGGTTGCCGATCCCTGGGCTAGATGAATAGTGACTAAGGCCCTGTCTTCGCGGCCAGAAAAAAGGGTGTTATTACAGTTATTATACAGTTATTACAGGATAACTAGCTTGGATTAATGATCTCTTTGTAAAATCCTAGTGGAGACATGGCACAGGTAGCTTTTACTGTGACATAGCCAGGTAAGATATCAATGGGCAGGGTGTGTGTGTACTGTTGATCTTGGCTAGCTACGTTGTGGTAAAAGCTACTTGTGCCTCACTTTTTTACATGAAGATACATAACCTGCGTTAGTTATCACACTTTAATACACACCTTTCTTGGCCGTGAAGACGTAGCCAAAGTGTTCAGATTGGGAACAGTTTTAGATGGACTGGGAGTTGGGGACTTCCAACGCTTGCAGGTGTGCTAATTGGGACTGTGCATTCATATAATTCTCATTTTGTGAATGTGTTTGGTGCATGCTTCTGAAAACTTGGGTCACAGTATTTCATGATCCCTCGGGCTCTGCTGCAGTTGCTATTGAGCAGATCTTACTCTGAGAATTGCGCTGATGTCAATGCAGCTCCATCAGATGAGAATTAAGCACAAAATGTGAGTCACATTCCATTGGAAATGTAAAGGGCTTGATAATATTTTAGTCATAAAAATCACTAAATTGATCTCTTATGTGTTTCTTCAGTGTTTTCCATTCCAAATTACAAAATGTCTCATTTCAAAGGGGCTTTGCCTCTTATGGCCACTAATCTGTTTGTTTTTTGCATAAAAGCAATAATCCTGAATTTGACCAAAATATTTCCATGGCAGTTTGGCTCAAGATAATTACACACTTGCATTTGCAGCATGATAAAGAAGCTGGAGCCAGGGGAGAATAATGCTTGAATGTTTGATTAAATAAGTATTGAGGAAAGAATACAGGAAGCTAGCAGAATAACTTGATTTTTGTATATGTTCTTGTTGTCTCTTCCCTGGTGGTGCAAAGTAAAAGCTCAATGCAATATTTTAGGAAGACCTAGTTTTGAAAGGCTATATAAAAGTGTCATAATAAGATACATATTCTACCCTGCTTGCCTTGCTGTCCCATAAGAGGAAGGGGAACTGACGATCCAGTTTTCTGGAAAAAGTCCTTGTGTATTTTTTTTTATCTAATTTGTAGACCCTAGGTATAAAAAACTTGTTCTATAGGGCTGTTGTGCATATCCAAAAATATTTATAATAAATTTAAATTGGTATTCTATTATTTGTTGAACAGCGCAATTAAAACTGCGATTAATTGCGACTATTTCTTAATCTCGTGATTAATTGCGGGTTTTTTTAAATCATTTGACAACCTTAATGTTAAATGAAAACTTGAAGTCTGCAAAAATAAATGGCTTGTGTCCCCACACTCACCAAGAAGAGCTTCCCTTCTCCACTAGTGAGTGGATATTTTTAATCTCATCTGATTTTGATATGAGGATCTAGATCCCCAGGCTCTCACTCAATAACATAATTTAAAAAGCAAAAAAACCCCAAACCAGCTAAAGTTATTTTGACTATGTTGGTGGTTTCTGTTTTTTTGCTCTCAATATTTCACTTACACGAAGAGTAAACACATGGTATTGCTTACAAATTAGTCCTGCAAATTCTGTGTTTTATGTGGCCTTTTTGCATGCCTTTGGTGACTTGCAAGCTTGTAAGTAAAAACATAAGGATGGCCCCACTGGGTCAGACCAATGATCCATCTAGCTTAGAATCCTTTGACCCCCCTCCAAGAACTCTAATAGATTAGTGAGGCATAATTTTCCTTTACAAAAGCTATATTGACTCTTCCCCAACATATTGTGTTCATCTATCTGTCTAATAATTCTATTCTTTACTGTACTTTAATCCAATTTATCTGGTAATGAAGTTAAGCTTACTGGTATGTAATTCCCAGAATCGCCTCTGGAGCCTTTTTTAAAAATTGCATTACATTAGCTATCCTCCAGTCATGTGGTACAGAAGCTGATCTAGGCATTTGGTTATGTACCACAGTTACAGTTCTGCAATTTCATATTTGAGTTCCTTCAGAACTTTTGGGTGAATATCATCTGGTCCTGGTGACTTATTGTTTAATTTATCAATTTGTTCCAAAACCTACTGCTACTGACACCTCAAACTCAGTTCCTCAGATTTGTCACCTAAAATGAAACATTGGTTTTCACTGCAGAGGCAACAAATTCATTTAGCTTCTCTACAATGGCTTTATCTTCTTTTGGTGCTCCTGTTGCACTGTGATCGTCCGGTGGTCCCACTGATTTTGACAGGCTTCCTGCAGCTGAGATACTTAAATTTGTTTTTGTTTTGTCTTTTTTCACTCTTTTACTCTGCTCTTTACCCATGGTGGCATTTTGGTACTCTGACTGTTCTTTAGGTTTTGTTTGATTTTTAAGGTATATGTTTAGTTTGAACCGCTATCATGGTGCTTTTAAATAGTTTCCATGCAGCTTGCAGACATTTCACCCTCATGACTGTTCCTTTTAATTTCCATTAACTAGCTTCTTCATTTTTGTTTAGTTCTGCTTTTTGAAGTTCAGTGCTATTGTGATGGGTTTCTTTGGTATTTTCCCTCCTATGAGGATGTTAAATATAATTAGATTATGGTTGCTATTACCAAACGTTTCAGCTATATGCACTTCTTGAACCTGATCCTATGCGCCATTTAGGACTAAATCAAGAATTGCCTCTCCCCTTATGGGTTCCAGGACTAGCTGCTCCAAGAATCAGTCATTAATGGCATCTAGACATTTTATCTCTGCATCCCATCCAGAGGTGACATGTCAATATGGGGATAGTTGAAATCCCTCATTACTTTTGAGTTTTCTGTTTTTGTAGCATCTAATATCTCTGTGTTTCATAGTCACTGTCACCATTGTGGTCAGGTGGTTGGTAGTATATTCCTACTGCTAGACTCCTATTATTCAAGCATGGAATTTCTATCCATAGAGATTCTGTGATACAGTTGAATTCATTAAAGATTTTTACTATATATGACTCTATTCTTTCTTTCACACATAGTGCCACTCCCCCACCAGTGTGACCTACTTTGTCATTACTTTGTATTTTGTGCCTGGTCTTACCCTGTCCTATTGATTATCATCATTCCACCAAGTTTCTGTGATGCCTATTATATCAATATCCTCATTTAATATCAGGCACTCAGGTTTACCTATGTTTCTATTTAGACTTCTAGCATTTGTATGCAAGCACTTATAAAATTTGTCAATATTTAGTTGTCTGCCGTCGTGTGATGTAATTTAAAGTATCCAATATAACTCTCTACTTCCCTAAGTACTGTCACTTTTTTAAAAACTAAATTTTTGTCCCAGCTAGTTCCACAATCATAAACACTCCAATTTTGCTCGAACAAAAATATGTTCTACCTTTTGGTAATAACCACTTTTATAGAATCTGTTTTAGTTGCACAAATGTCTCTGCTTTGTAGAATGCTGAGCCTTAGGCATGAATGCCCTTTCTAATCTAGTCTGTAGTCACAAATCTCTCCTTCAAAACTCTCTTTAACACGTTCCTCTGCTGTGATGCCTATAACAAATCATTCAGCCAATGCCATGGCTTGGTTGAGTGGGAGTCGTCAGGGGAGGGAGTCAGCTGATTTCTTCTGTATGTGGGGAGGGATGTTTGAGCCACTGAGTTGTGCAATAGCTAATATACCTACAATATCTTTTAATCAATTTCCTTCTCTTCCCTCTCACTTCCCTATTGTTACACTTAATCTAATCTGAAATAAGATACACTATCTGGCAAGGAATAATATCCTTCTGTGTGTGCATACAGCACTGTGTCCAGTGAGGCCTTGAATCTGTTTGGGGTATTTGGTCACTATCTAAATGCAAACGACAGTTAGATTTTATTTCTTGTGTTTCCTTGGGTACAAAATAAACTTTACATGTAGTAGAGCCAAGAAAATATTTCTAAACTCTCTACAAAATTGTTGCAAAAAATATGCATCAGTTTCCAGTTCTGGTTGTTCTTGAAAGCAATTGTGCAGATAACTTCTGGACATATTTATTGTGTTTCTTAGTAAAATTGCCCTCTGTGGTGTAATTTTAATACTTGTTGTTCGAAAATATCAGCATTATTCAAGGCTAGCTGGAGAGTAAGGCACATAAGGAGTTCTCAAACTTCATTGCACTGTGACCCCGTTCTGACAGCAAAAATTACTACATGGCCACAGGAGGGGGGACAGAAACCTGTGCCTGCCTGAGCCCCACTGCTCCGGGCAGGGGGGCCAAAGCTGAAGCCCAAGGGCTTCAGCCCGAGGCAGGGGGCCTGTAGCCTGAGCCCTGGGTGGTGGAGCTTGGGCTTCAGCCCTTGGTCCCAGCAAGTCTAAGCCAACCCCGGTGACCCCATTAAAATGGGGTTGCAAACCACTTTGGGTCCCAACCCACAGTTTGAGACAGTGAAATGTTTTGGGTGTTTCCTTTTGTTGTTGTTGTTTCTGGAATGTATAATTTCACTATTAACATGATTTTGTTAGGAGTGTATGGTACCTTTCTACCAAAATTAAAAAACAAAAAACCCTGAGACTAAATAAGAACTCAATTTGCAAAACTGTTTGTATCACAAATGTCTTTAATGACTGCACATCCTTCAATGAATCATCCACTACTGTTAGCTTAATATAAATATTAGATTTAACTTTAGGTTTTAATTATATTAATATGCTATATCATAGTATGTGAACTGAGTGTATTAACGATTTGAAAACTAATTAACAATACTGTTGTGAACACTATTGCAATACAAATGAGCCTTCACTGTGTGGAGCTTTAAGTAATAGAGAGAGTAGCTCATCTTTACAACCCAATGATCAGGAATGTAGTCCTGCATAACTGTTTAGCAAATTTCCATTGCAGTGGTGGGAAAGGGTTCTTACACTAAGGTAACACCATTGTATCTTTTCCTACACCTACTGCAGAACAGTTGAGTCATACAACTTGGATGTGGCTGTGGAGTAAATTTTTCTCTCCTATGTATAGATAGTAGTGATTGTGCTATATCTTGCCCTTTGGAGTAGAAATTCTGAACTGCTGACCTAAGATTTCTAGGTGGGAATCGTGCCCTTACAACATAGTTGGACACATGATTACTCAGCTGGCTACATGCCTTTCGTGCTCATTCTGTTGTGGCTGCTTGCAAGCTGGTATGTGAATTTCACTAGTGAATCTGTGTTATATGTTATGAGTAACCTATAGAAATTTTGCAGCTCTATCTTTTCTTCAGGCAGTCCCGCCTCTTTAACACTATTTCCACATGGATACCATATGTCTTTGTCTAACAACTGTTGACAGATGTACCAAAAGACTACCTAAAGACACGTGCCTGTGGGATTTGTAGGTAATTGTGGCTGGCAATTAGTTTGCAGTACAATCCTGGCTCCCTACACGGAATATATGAAGTGACAAAACAAGTAACATGCTTGGATGCATTTTGTGACATGAAGTCCATGACAATAAACAGCACTGGAGTGAAGTGAGAGTCTAAAACATAAATTGTGCACTTTGTTAGCATAGTTGATAAGCAGATGAAGATGTAAAATGCTAGCTGGATCTTTGTTTGGTGTCTAGCATTTTCTTGAGACTGAGGCACAATGAAAATTTTATACATCTTTAGATTGTAAACCCTTTGGGGCAGGCACAGCCTCTACCTCTGTCTCCACAAATCTATCAAAACAGAACTCTGATCCAGATCAGGGCATGTGGGTGCAAAATAATATAAGTATCCACACTTACACACTGGGACTTTGGTGTGTTTCTTTGATGTGTCTTTATTTTAATCTGAGATAGGTGAGACAGCACCTTGCTGTTTGCCACACAATGGCAGAGCATTATGAGGTTGCAAATGCTGCAAAGGGATCGTAACATGTAAACTTAGTGAGAATTTATAAAGGAGAGAAAAAACATAACTCAGCTAAGTGCCCCTCTAATAGTCCAGCTATCAATTCATATGTACTTAATTCACCTAGGGCAAAATAATTCATTTTATTCAGTCTTTTCTTAAGATACCATTGTTGTATAAAAGCTTCAGGATCTGGCTTTTAAAGAATGTAGGCATGTTTACCTATATATCACTAGCCCCTGCTTTCTGAAGAGGGGAAATACCCTGTTCCCAGAGCTAAGTGAGTATGAGGCAACTGGTAGGGCAGCTAAACATTTTAAATAGTATTGAAGTTTAGAGTAAATTTGTCCATAAAAATAAAGTTTAAAATCTTATTAGTAATTCAAGCCACTGCAGTATTTAGACTATTTTGTATTTTAGATGTGCCAAAATAATCTCGTCAAAATATTTGACCAGAGGACTAGAACAATAAAATGTGTATAACCCAAAGATCACAATAAAAATATTATTGCATTGTTGCTTTTATTATTTGTTACAAATTGGGTAGGTTGTGTGTGCAATAGTTCTCTTTTTGCTTCTTTTAAACTGAAATTGACGAACAATAGGAGTGCAACTACTGTTTCCTTGCTTCTGTTGCTAAGACATCAAACAGCTCTGAGAAGGACGTTGTTTTCTACGTATTATGTCTCATCCTTTTCTTTACAAAAGGTAGTGAATAGCCTGGATTCATTTTTTATGCCTAAATTGACATTGGTCTAAAAAATTTCTTTTGCAGTTTGTGATTGGTATTCTTTTAAAACAGAATGCAAGGTAAAGTTCTAGGCGTGATCACGAAGCTGTCTTTGTGAGATGGAAAGATTTCATGAGTGCAGAGAAACAAGTTTGTTTCTTTAGCAGCAGACACAAATGATGTTTATAAGCCCAGAGCTGTTCTGTTTCCTAGGAACAACTGTATTAAAATAATAAAGGCAACTCCTTTATTACTGCAACATAGAATTTAAAAATAAACCGTCTTTTCCCAATATTATATAAGTGCAGTTCTGCTTCTCTGAAACCAATATGACGTCCTGTGGGGTTTTTTCATCATAACGTATAAACTTGTCTTCCCCATCTAGCTGCTTTTTTTCCACTTTACCTCTTGAACGGATAGATTCAAGTCCGTTTGAAGCCTAACAGTTACTTGGTGGGGGACAGGGGGGAGAGGGTAATCTGCAAAGGAAATAAATCTATAATGAGTGAGAGTTGAAATATCTAGCTGGTTGAAGTAGTTGTTCCACACCACCTCAAAAGTGTTACCAGCTGGAAGGTCTAGAATATTTTTTCTTTTGGATTGACTCTTTCTCTGTAAGAGTGGGCCTAAAAGTAAAAAGTGCATACAGGGGGATTAAGGTTCATGTAGTAATTCTCTCTCTCTTCCCCCCCCCCCCCCCCCCCCCCCCCCCCCCCCCCNGCCTGAGTTTATTCAGTGTTCATTGCCTTATCTGTATGATGCAGATTATTGTAACGGCTATGCATAATTGCATTGTAGAAGTTGTCAGGGAGAAAGCTGTAAGTTTTGGTGCCCAAGTGGGGGGACAGTAGGGTTTTTGGGCCTGCAGCGGCGTTTTTAGTATTCAGTGTTGTTAACCTATAGAAATTAATGGGAGCTGCTCCCATCTCTGAAGTACTGTTTCAGGCTTTCTACAGAGTAAAGAAGACAATATGGTATCAGTTTGTTTTTATTGCTTTCTTCACAACCCTGAGCACTAAAAATAAAACTTTTGTTTTTAAATGAAACGTTAGGTTCTGGAGCACAATTGCACAGGAATATTTGATTCTACAGAATTCTGGAATTGTAGAACCCTGAATGTGGCTGAACTCAAATTTTTTCCATTCAGTGGGGGTCTGACAAGTGCTCTCCATAAACTTATCTCTTCTTCTAAAAGTGTGTGGGAGAATTTCCTCTCTTCAATGCCTTACAAATGAAAATGAGATGATGGTGCACATACCCTTTATCACTTATGTGGGACCTGGGCATTATACGTGCAGGCAGTTCTGGACTTTATGCATCCCACAAATGTTGGGTTCCTTTGGGGAACCTTATTTATTAAGTCCTTTTATCTTTTGTAATTTTGGTAAGGTAGTCTGCCTGACCCCAAAATGTAATATGTCCAAAATAGTACAACTAGTCTCCTGACTTATACCTAGTACAAGAGACTGCATCATCCCAACCCTCAAACTTTTTGCTAACCTCTTGTTTTTAATCAAGATAAAGAACTGCTTCCTGTTCTTCATCAAGAACTTCTTTCTTTCTTTTTCTTAGACCTAATCTCTTCCTGTTTGCTCGCTTAATTCCAGCTCCCTTAAAATATACATTTTCTTCCGTGTTTCTTTTAGTAGGTTGGAGAGCTCCTCTCACTTTTTACTTGTGGGGCTTGCTGATCATGATAGTTCTCTGGAGAGATCTATAGCAATCTAGCTGGCTTTTTGCTCTTTCCAGTGACTCTCATACCGGTTTTAGTCTACACTGCATTATAAATCAAGGCCTTTGGCCATAATGGTTCTAGGGTTCCCTCTATTATTTTTTTTTTTTTTTTTTTGCTGATATGTTGCACTGTCCCAGGGTGCATGTTGACAACTTGCTTGCCTGCCCTGAGTAATTTTACATTCACTACTCCCATTTGACACTAAAGAATCCATGATTTCTGCTTTAGTGTAGGCGTTAGCTCCTGCCACACTCATGGCAAATCAAAGAGGGTGACCATGTGCTTGACAGTTAGTGTGGTATAACTGCTTGGTATAACAGAACACTGCATACATGAATGTAATGTGAAATATGCTTAGGTTTTTAGGAGTACTGAACAGGCCACTCTTTGGCCACTCCTGCTTTAGACTGTGATATCTTTTGATACAAGGCTGTGTTTTTGGAAATGTGTAACTTTTTTGTTCCTTTTATCTTTTTGACTGTTTGTTTACTCAGTGTAGAAATGCTCAAGTGTTATGAATTGATTGGTTCCACTTCCCATTTGAATGAGTTTTAGCGGAACACTAGCTGTGTCTGCACTAAGGAATTTCACAAATTTTCACCGCTAATAAGCTTCTTGTAAAATACCTTAGTGCAGCCAAGGCTTAAGACTTGTTTAAACATGACCTGTAATGTATTTGAGCCAGCTGATAACTTTCAAAATAGGTCACAGAATATCCTATTTTAAAACGTAAGCCTCTTCTTTTCTATTCAGAACACTGTAATGTTGTGTTTGACTTAATAATAGGCACAGAAAAGGTACGGCAAGCTCTGGACTGTAAACACCTCTATGTTGTAAACCCTGACTGGCTGTGGAGCTGCTTGGAGCGTTGGGACAAGGTAGAGGAGCAGCTCTTTCCCTTAAAGGATGACTACATCAAAACACAAAGGTAAAATGTGTATGCAAAAAAACCAAAAATGGACCAAAGATAGGTTGATCATGTTATTAATCTGGTTTTAGTCTCATTCTATATAGAGAGTTGATTCATAAGGTGTCATGAACCCAGAATTGTATGTGAGATGTAGGGTTTGTATGAAAATTCCATACCATATTTCAGCCAATTTCTTGTCCTATTTGCATGCAGGACTATCACTGGGAGGCAGTTGATCCAAGCTTTGGAGTTCAGGGAAGTCCCTAGGACTAGTAGTACCACAAGTGGGGACTTTAATTAAGAAGCAGCAACAGGTCTGACCAGTGGTGCTGCATACTAGTGGTGTGGAGGGCCCGTAGGGACCAGGAATGGAGGTGTAGCATAACATAATCATGCAGTCTCCCATCCTGCGAGCACACAGATTCACGGAGTATGAGAAGCCTGACCAGCTAACTATTTTACTCTTGGTAACCAAGAGAAGGAAAGAGAGAGAAACCCAGGACAAAAACAGAACGTAAGAAGAAAAAATGGGGGGAGAGGTTGGAAGAGAAAACGGGAGGATAAATATGAGAGCAGAGGGGAAAACATGGATGGGAGAACAAAATGGGTGAAATGAAGGAAGGATGGTAAGAAAGGAAGGAGACAAAAACAATGGAGTGGGATGGACAGCAAAATAGGAAGAGGATAAACCTCGGATGGGAGCGGGGAAGCAGAAGAAAGGTTAAAGAAAAATACCAAAGGGGGAAGAGACCACTATAGATGATGAGCCCTCTTGAAGGAGGTGATGTGACTGAAAGAGCTGATGGCAAGGGGCTTCCAATGGAGATTCTGCTTTTGCTTCTTGTCCTAGACCTTGTAAGTCCTGGCTGTGTTCTTGTTTGCACCACATCAGTTGATCTTATCAGTCTTGCAAACTGATCAGAAGAGCCTGTCCTTTTTATAGGAGATTGCTTTGGAAAATTCACAGTGCTGCAAAAAGTGATTTTGGTGATTTAATGAATGACATCAGGCTAGGGATTGCTTACTGCCATCCTTTGGTGAAGACTTAACTGAAGTCATGTGCATGGATTAACATTTGTACCATAAATAGGGTTTGAGGGTGCCCAATATGTCTAAAAATGAGGTAGTTTTTAATTAGAAACCTAAACAGGAATCTAGGAGCCTTGAACATTTTGGCCAAAGTAAATAGATTGTAACTTCACTAGTTTTTAAAATGTGCCATGAGATCTTACACACCCAAATATTCAATACCTTAGTTATCCTTTCACCATAGGATGGTGCCTCCAGACAGAAAGTAATCCTTAGCAGAATGTCATTCAGTGAATTGCCAACATCACTTCCTCTAAGACCAAAATGTTGGCTTTCCTGCTTACTTAAAATTCACACTGCAGTTTGTGAGCTGCAGTGATGGTCTTCTCTTCCATATACTGAACACATTCATTTTAAATAAAATGTTGCTCTGGCATCGTATACTTTTTTCATATTCTTACTAGGGAGACTTTTAAAATACGAACTAAGACTTGAATTACTAATGTGTAGCAGCATGTGCACTTTTTCTGAAGTCAAATCCTCTGCTGTCAGAGTTGTTTGTGGCAATGTTTGCTATCCTAGAGGGCTTACAACTTCAGGTGCCAAATAAATTACAAAAGCAGATAAACTCTTGAGAAGAGATCCTATTTGCATATAAAATGAATTTACTAAGAACATTGGAGAGAAATGGATAATTTTATCTATGAAGTATCTGTTGATCTTAAATCTCAATGTTGTGGCAGAACTTTAAAAGGCTGGCATGTATAAATATATGAGATTAACTTACTTTTGCTGAATACCTTCCTAAGATAGGTTTGCCTCCTCCTTACATCGCTATATGATGCATAGCTAGTTCTTCTATCCCTGCTATTGTATGTGTATGTTTCCACATGGTATTAATCTAAGTGACTGACATATTTGGTGGCATTATTAATGGCTTTTTTCTAAAGTAGCCATATATGTAAATTGATTTGGTGTTTTGTAAATTTCTTTGAGGCAGAAGTTGCTGTACTATTTTTTTTGTTTTGCTTTAAGAGCAATATTGAATAGCAAATATTTATCGTATCCTACAAGTCATTGTACAAATGAACGTGTGTGTGCATGCACATATTTTATCTGGTTTGTATTAGTATCTACAAATTACTGTGGTAAACAAATATTATGTATTAGTTTTAATGCTATAGAGGAAATTGTGTTTTAAGATGTTTCAGAAACTAAATTTTGAGAAATGTTTTAAGATAGCTGTTTTAGAATATTTTCATTTTAGTGAATAAATATGACATTAAGTCTGTTCTCTCCCTCTGCATACATTATTCCTATTAAGTTCTGTGGAATTTTCATGTGTACTGAGAACATACTCCCTATTTTATTTTATGTTTTAGAAAAAAGGCAGATCCATTTTGCCCTGTAATAATCTGTGTGACTGCTCTAATGCTCTGTTTTGTCAGAGCCTGATGTGTCCTTTCTCTGAAAGGGAAATCCTAATGCTTCCACTTACAAATAATTAATGTAAATTTCTGATGTAACTTTTTTAAAATTACATTCAACAGAGAGAACAGTCCTGCCACATTTCCTGATACACACAGCGCGTTCCAGACTGCTCTGTTTCACCCGACGCCCATCCATCCAAAGTTTCAGCCGGGTCCTGAAGTTCGGCTTTATGATTCCAACACTGGAAAGCTAATCAGGAAGGGCTCTCAGTCTTCTGTCCAGTCTCTGTATATCCAGTCTCCAGCTCCTCCCCTCACTTTACCGGTCCACGGGGAGCACTCATCCTTCAGGTACATGAAAGTGTAGCTAAGGATCACTTAAGTTTATTTGCAAATTAAATTTTTCTAAGATCACAATTTTTTTTGTTACTTGATAACATTTAATTCAGTTGGCTTAGTTAGCTTACCTCTTTGAAAATAAAAATGTCAACTCTTGCAATATCTTACTAAAGGAAATGAACAGAAATAGGTGAACAGCTGTAGTGTTACAAATGAGTTTAATTCCTTAACTGTATTTGTAGAAACCCCAAAGAGAATATACTGTTTTTGTATTTTATATGCTGTAGAATTTATTAGGCTAATTTATATCCCAAAACAAGTGTGTTTTGCATGTGAATTTCAGTTCTAAGTTTTATTCATTACTTTGGATTTGTTTGGCTATCAAATAAAATATACAGCTGGCTGCATTAACAGTTTTGTTTGAGAACTTTTCGCTTACCTCATACACGTACTTTCAGATGGGAGATTACTCTGGAATCCTATTTTGAAGTTATCTTTGTTTTTAAAGGGTTAACTGACAAGTGTTACAGTGAGTTTCTACTAGTCAGTCTGCACTAAAAATATTAACTCACCTTTGAATTAAGATACTAAAATAAAAGGGGAGAAAGGCTGGCTTTGTGATTTAAGGAATAGAACTAGCAACTAAGAGATCTGGGAGCCCTGCCACAGACTTTGTGATCTTGGTCAGGTCATTTAAGCCAAGATTTTCAGAAGTGGGAGTCTGTTTGGCTCCAGAGTATGGATTTTAGGTATTTAAATGAGTCACCTAATTTTCAACAGTTCTGAGCACTCAGCAGCTTCTGTTGACTGAATTGACTAAATTTAGGCACCCTCTCTGTTCCTAAGTTTCTCTATCTATAAAATGTAGCAATTACTTGGCAGAGGATTGGGGCTAACTTAATTATCTCTGAAAACAGTTGAGATCCTCAAAGGTGCTATAGAAGTACAAAGTATTATAAATGCTGAGATGCAAGGTGAATTATTCTGCATGTTCTCCTTTTCATTGTCTCTATCCTTTATACTCTTTAAGTCTTCATGTGTTACAGAAATCTCTTGCCACCTCTTTTTTCTTTGTCAGAAGACTTAAATGTTTTCACTTCTCCCTTCCCGCTTCCATGGTCTTTTTCTTTTTGTCTCCTTCATTCCACTTTCCTTGCCCCTTCCCAATATGAATTTCTTAAGTTCCATTCTGATATTTGAAAAGGCAGTTTTCTTTTCAGCTCCTTTTCTAAATCACCATTTTTTTTAGCCTGCATTTTGTTCTAATACTCTTTTAAGTGAGCTGGCAAGAAAGAAACTTGAAACAGTCAAGACAGCAAGTATTCTGAAAGAGTAATTAGAAAGGTTTTGTTGTTCCTTATCTGACACTGGGGAAGAGGAATTTGTCTCGAAGTTTCAAGGAGTTGGGAAGCTTTTATGTTGGACTGAATGTATGTATGATTTTCCTAAAATGCTTGCATGTAAAAATCTGATGTCAGTGTATCAATCAACAACTTCAAAAGTGCACTCTCTTAATCTCCATATTCTTCCCTTCTCCCTCTCCAAGTTTACAAATTACTGAGCCAAAAATTGACATCCACACAATGATTTTAATTTTGCTTTTGTAATGCAAAAGTGGTACCTTGTTTTATTGTCTTCCTCTTCCAAAAGGTATACGTCAGTTGGTATCTTCAGCTGGGAGCTTCTGAGAAACCGGTCCCAGACTAGGCCTTTGGAAAATTGTTTCCTCTTCTTAATCATGATTGTTACTCTTTAGCACCTCTGACAGCCAGTGATTGTGGTTTAATTGGACTGCTTTGATTGTAACCAAAAATATTGCATATTATCTCCAAAATTTTACAAATTCTGTTGGAGAAAGAAAAATCTAAGATTTTTCTGACTTCAGGAAGAAGAAAAATGAGATTTTGAAATAAATGGGTATTCTGAATTTTAAAATAAAGAATAACGTGGAGGTCATGGCTTTCAAGATTACAAGTTTCATGGGTGGAGGTCAAATTTTGGTCCTAATTTGGTCACCAAGAACCACTTGTAGTATATTGGACAAAAACCTAAGGGGAAAGTGACTTCTGCATATGCATGATGTATTTTTTTTTCATGGATTATGCAGATTCCTCAGTTGACCCTGTCTGTCTTCAGATAAGCCAATTATGTAGAACAGTACAAAGAATTAATGCTACCTATGATATAGTCATATGAGAAGCTAACCTGTAAACTTCTCAGATTCACTCCTGTCTTGATGTTAACAGGAGCCACTCTAATCATTAGTTAATTTAAAATCCAATTTTCTATTTGTCAAACCTTCAGTTTCAGAAACATAGGACTTTTACAAAACTGGTCGAGCACTGACTAATTTTTAAAGGTTCACTGGGGCTGCTAGGAAAATTATGGAAAATATTGGTTAGAGGCATTTCTGCTTAAGTTATGTTTACTGGGGCTTGACAAATGCAATATCCAATTGGAAATCAGGGGAACTCTTTCCTGGCAAATTGGGGCTTTTCTCATGAGTTTATTTAAAAATAAATAAATAAATAAATAAATTTAACCTTTATATTGTGGTAGCACCCAGAGGCCAACAGTGTTGAGGCCCCATTGTGTTAGATGCTGTCCAAACATAGAAAATATGTCCCAAAGAGCTTAAGTCTGAAAGACACGACATAGTGAGGGCATGAGACAAATAGGTGGCTCAGAAAGGGAAATGGGGGAGAGAGACTAACACACAGTAGGATGTGCACAATTCTTAGACACAGAAAAAATAATCATAGCTTGCCACCTGCTTGCCACCTGAGTTTAAATATTGTGCCCATACTGTGTTCCTGCTTAGCAGCACAGAAACTGGGAGGTAACAGTTACACTTCATTGTCCCACTTGCTCAGTTGTGGGATGGCTAGAGGTGACAAATTATGCTTTTTAAAAAACATCGTAAAAGCAGCAAGCCAAAATGTTTAAAGTTGGGGCTTAAATTTAGGTATCTATATTCCACTATAGACAGTGGGGACTGCTGGTATTCAACACTTCTGAAATTCAGCGAGGTGAATTAGCTAGGTGCCTAATAGGGTTTTATTATCCCAATTTTGGGCATCTAGTTTTCAAAGTTTTGTTCCGTTATTTTCATAGACGTCTCCTCCAGGACAAACAGTCGCCGTAGGTAGAGATGGGCTAAAACAGACCTAATTTCAACAGATTCAATCTTCAGATGCATTATTCTGAACCTGTCCCTATGGCTTTGGTTGCAGGTCCAATTCAGAATTAGAAAGGACCTATCTTCTGGTTCTGGTTTAGAAATGCCCAAAAACGTGTAAGAACTAAATGGGTCAGGAGTCAAATTCAGAGCCTGTATATGCTAGTTCCAAAAATGCTAGTGCTGAAAGTCACTTAAAAACTGCCAGTTGTATTAAATGGCATTGCTAGTTCAGCAGGGAGTTGGTCCCGCATACCGCAGAGCAGGAATTTTTATGAGACCAATGGCATACAAAACCAGGTGGGAGGGGATACCCTAGATACAGCAGCCCAATGTTCTTTGAGTGATTGCACATGTCCATTCCACTGTAGGTGTTTGAGCTCTCCAGTGCATAGTTGTCAGAGATTTTTCTCTTAACGGTACCCATTGGGGTGGCCCCAGTGCTCTCTGCTGCCTTGCACATCATTCACAAGCATAAAGGGCCAAACCACCTCTGGGTTTCAAGCCCTGCCACTTTCGTGGTAAGGCAATGCCAAATAGTGACCCTCACCCCAGCTGCCTTACTTGCTTGGGCGTGGGGGGAACCTCACATGAGTGACAAGTGTGCCATTTCTAATGGCTTTAAGCCCCATTCTAAAAAAAGACTGCAGACAGACTAAAATATCTACTGCTTAAATCAGTGCTACAGCTGCCATCTTGAGCCGTTAACCTCAGTCCGGATATTGTGCATCTTGGCATTGGTCAGTAGCACACCTCCAGTGCTACCGGTATCGAGAGGCAGATCAGCGTGGCCAGTACCAAAGAAGAGGCATCAAAATTGGACTCAGTACCAGGATTGTCGAAAGATGCAAAGAGCTCTTCTAAAGACTCCGGAGTGCGTTCAAGGAGAAAGCACTCCCAGAGCATACCTCTAAGCAGGGGTGTTTGTTGTCTCCAGAGCCCAGTATGGGCCTGTTGAGATCAGCTCCCAAAGCACCTTCATTGCCATGTTCTCAAATCATGGTACCACAGAGTGCCTTCCCAGTGTCATCTACTCCCGAGGCATTTGAGAGTTGCTAAACCTCTTGGTGATGCTGTCACTGCCAGTTAGATACTTGCCCAGCACTGGTGCCCAAGGTACTGCCATCAGCACCTTCACCTCATTACTGGGCAGATTCATTGGATTCAGCCATCAGGGTACCGATTTAAAGTGGTATCACCTAGGGGAAAGCCACAAATGATCTCCCTGCTCCCTTTTCTTCAGAGCTTGAGCTTTCTTCACCAGTACGGACAGGTATGGTGCCTTCATGGTCACAGGAAAAGGCTTCTTTTTCATCAGACTCTGAAGTGGGATCCTGTGTGTCCCAACCTAGCATGTCCCACCATCAAGACTATGCCACCTCCCTGCCCTGCTTTCAGATTCAGTTGCAGCAAGGGGCATCCCTGCAGCCACCTCAGCCAGCTGCATCTACTGGTCATCAGGAGCATCAGCACCATAAGCATCATCGCATCAAATACCAAGCCCAGCACTGAACAGATTCGGGATCCTTCTCATTACCATCTGCAAGAGGAGCAGGAATTGAACCAGCCCTTGGTACCATTGGCATCCTCTTCCTCATCTGCTGATGAGGCAGTTGTGGCAGTGCTTACTTCTCCATCTCTTGATAATTTTAAGACCCATCAGGAATTATTGAGGAGGATGGCAACGGCCTTAGACATCCACCTGAAGGAGTCCTGGGAAAAGTCTCAAAAGCTGGTGGACACTTTGACATCTGTGTCTCCAGCCAGAATAATCTCATTTATAGGAAGAGCTATTTTAGAGCCTACCAAGATCCTCTGTCAGTCCCCAGATTCCCTGCCTCCTTCTGCACACACACGCACACGCATGCACACACACACAGTGTAGAAGAGATACCATGTCCCCTCTCGGGTTCAAGCACCTGTATAATCTCTCTCCTGGCTCCCTTATAGTGGCAGCAGTGAATGAGAGAGAGACACGAGCACCAGGTGTCAACCCTCCAAAAATAAAGAGGACAAGAAGGTGGACTCTTTTGGGAGGAGCCTTTATTCCACAGGCAGGTTACAGCTTTGTATTGCAAACCAGCAAGCTTTGCTGTGGTGGTTCGATTTCACCCTGTGGGATACAGTTTGAGTTGAAAGACAAGCTCCCAGATTAGATGAAACAGGAGTTCCAGTTTTTAATAGAGGAGGGAAAATTTGGTCGCAAGAACAGCTCTGCAGGCAGGTCTCGATGCAGCAGATTCTGCAGCTCACAGCCTGGCCTCTGCTATCAGGATGAGATGCTTGTCCTGGTTACACTTTCTTTCTGGCCTCCCTCCCAAGGTGCAGCAGGCAATCCAGGATTTATCTTTTTTTCACTCTTCTCAGAAAAGCTGGACAAGGCTTTACGAAGTCTCAGACTCTAGAGCAGCCATAAAATCTTTGGACATTTACACCCCAGCAGTGAAACGGAAGGTGTTCCATCCTCATCAGTTCCAGCATTTTCAGGGGTTTGTCCTTCAGGCCCAAGACCTGGCATGGAGAAGAAGCTGAGGGTACAAGACACACCCACCACCACCCTCTGCTTCAACAGCCACCAGTTCATCAAGACAGGCAGCATCTTCTGAGAACTCATTTTAATGGGCAGGTGGAGAGCAGTCTACCAGTTATAAGAGTGCCATCTTTTTCTTCTCCGATTTTTGCAAATCATCTGTTCCGTTTCTGTTGTACTTGGAGCCACATCACAACAGTCTGATGGGTTCTAAGCACTTTGGAAGTGGGATGTGTACACTGATTTATTTCTACCCTGCAATCTCCATCCCTCTTCAAGGTCCCCTCTCATGAGACAGTTGCTACAAGAAATACAATCACTCCTCCTTGTAGCAGCTATAGAGGAGGTCCCTCATTTGTTCTGGGGAAAGGGGTTTTACTCCTGATATTTCTAGATCTCGAAAGCAAAAGGGGTCTCAAGTCTATTTTAGGTCTACGGCAGTTAAATAAGTTCCAAAAAAAACCCAAAGCAAACTCCACGTGGTCACAAGTGCTTCCATTATTCCTCCCCTGAAGGTGGGGGATGGGTATGTTGCTCTCTACTTGAAGGATGCCTGCTTTCACATGGTGATTCATCATAGTCGCAGAAAATTTCTGAGATTCACTGTCAGCGGGCACCATTATCAGTTCACACTGCTCCCCTTTGGTTTCTTGGCTGCCCCACATGTCTTTACAAAGTGCGTAGCAGAGGTTGCAGCTTTCCTCCTGAGGTCAGAGGTCCATGTATTCATTTACCAGGACAACTGGCTGATAAGAGGTCAATCCAGGTTGAAGGTGGTATCCAGCATGAACATAATCTGATCCACCTTTGATGCACTTGGCTTGTTGAGCAACACAGACAAGCCAATCCTGAGTCCAGTAGAGAAAACAGAATTCATAGGAGGAGCTGAGTCCAGGACCATTGCCAGGACCTTACTACCACAGGCAAGGTTTCAGGCAATGCAAAGCCTCATTCTGGATTTAGGTTTCAGAGTGGTAGCCGTGTTAGTCTGCATCAGCAAAAACAACGAGGAGTCCTTGTGACACCTTAGAGACTAACAAATTTAGAGACTATTATACATTTGTTAGTCTCTAAGGTGCCACAAGGACTACTCAGTGTTGTTTTTTTTATTCTGGATTTAGAGGCTTATCCTCTCAGCATGGTGAGAAACTATTTAAGGCTTCTGGGGCACCTGTGGCAGTGTACACTTATATGATCCAGTCTGCCAGACTGGTTGACAGAGGTGTATTCTTCAAAAAGGCACCACATAGACATGTCAGGGCACATACCAAGTCATAGCTTATCCTCCCTACATTGGTGGATAGACCCAACCAATGTCTTCAAGGGAGTTCCTTTCGCCCCACCTCTATAATCTCTGGGTTGGGGGTTCACCTGGGGGCCCTGCAGATGCAAAGTCCCTGATCTCTCCAAGATCTCAGCCTACACATAGACATCTGGGAGTTGCAGGCTATCTGATTAGCTTGCATGGCACTCCTTCCTCATATTCGGGGAAGTGGCGTATTGGTGCTGAACGGCAATACAACCGCCATGTGTTATGTAAACAAGTGAGGGGGGGGAGCCCCCAGTCCTCAAATTTTGTTGGGAAGCAGTACTACTTCGGGGCATCTATATAGACACCTGTATTTCTAAAAACAGCCCATCTCCTGGGGGTTCAGAATACGTTGGCAGATCACCTGAGCAGGTTGTTTATCAAACACTGAGTGGTCCCTTCACCCAGACGTAGCAAGGTCCATTTTCCAGCTCTGGGTAACTCCCCAAGCAGATCTGTTTGTAACAAAGGACAACACAAAATGTCACCAGTTCTGCTTCAGAGCAGGACACAGCCTGAGTTCATTGATGGATGCTTTTCTACTGCCATGGTCAGAGAGTCTGCTGTACATTTTTCTCCCTATCCCTCTTCTGCCAAAGTCCTGTACAAGGCCAGGCTTATAATGATCGCCCCTATATGGCCCCATCAGCTCTGGTTTTCACAGCCTTTGGACCTCTGAATCAGTCCCCCACCATCAATCTTACTTCACACAGACCTGATCTCTCGGAATCATTGCTGCCTCCTTCACCCCAATCTTCAGGTCCTTCACCTGACATCCTGGAGCTCTAGAGAGGTGTGGGAGGTACTGCTGAATAGTAGAAAACCACCAATTAGGACAACTTACCTTGCTTAAATGGAAGAGGTTTTCCATCTGGTCGAGGCTGAAAAGGGTCTCCCCTATTCTTGCTTCTATTTAGCAGATGCTGGACTATCTTTTATCTCAGAAACATCAAGGATTGATGACTAGCTTGATCAGGATATGCCAACCAGCTATGCGAGCATTATACACACTTGTGGATAACCACTTCCTTTTTTTAATCCGATGACTGTAAGAATTTTAAAGCGTGGACAGACGGTTTCTGCGTGTACAGAACCCTATTCCACTATGGAGTCTGAATCTAATCTTAACAAAGCTGATTGGTCCTCCCTTCAAACCTCTAGCAATCTTCTCTCTGTTGCACCTTTCAATGAAGGTAGCATTTTTAGTAGCCATTATATCAGCCAGGAGAGTGGGGGAGTTGAGGGCATTAGTGTCAGATCCTCCAGGTACAATTTTTTTACACAGATAAAGTCTACCTTCATCCCCATCAAGCTTTCTTACTGAACTTGTCTCCACTTTTCATATCAACTAAGCGATTTTTATATCGACCTTCCCAGAGCCTCATGGCAATAAAATAGACTGCACACTCTAGACATTAGAAGAGCTTTAGCATTTTATCTGGAATGGACTAAACCTTTCAGGTCTTTGTCACAGTTCATTGCTTTTGCAGACAGAAGGAAGAGCACTTCACAAGGATTTTGTCATTGATATACAGTTGTATTCACCTGTTACAAGTTGACTAACATGAAGCTGCCGGATAGAATATTGGGACATTCTGCTAGATCCCAAGCAACCTCTGTGGCATTTCTGGCTAACGTGCCCATATTAGACATTTGTAAGGCAGCAATCTGGTTATGTCACATGTTTGCTCTTGCTATGCTATCTCTCAACGATCTAGAGACAATGCTAAATTTGCATGAGTGGTCCTCCAGTCCTGTTCAAAAAGACTCCTGACCCACCTCCATTTGGGACTGCTTGTGAGTCCCCTACAGTGAGCATGTGAAATCATTCAAAGAAACAATTACTAGCCTTTCCATAACTGTGGTGTTCTTAGAGATGTGTTGCACAACAGTTAGGGAAAAGTTAGTAACTGTTTTTCCCTATTTTTTTTCTAAGTTGAGCATAATATTCAAGAAAATGAAACCAATTGCTCCATCCTGCAACCTCACCATATATTTTACTACCATTTTACAGAATACCTCTTCTGTGTGACACCCCTTCCAGCTAGTCCTTGTGTGCCCTTCCTCCCCAAATGGTGAAACAATGCAGATCTTCATAATATTATGCTCCTCCTCCTCCATGACACACTTGGTGAACAGTGTGGGTTAACTTACAAAGTATCATTGTCATCCGAATTGTTCTGACATATCTCAGAGCAATTGTTCAGGTATCCACAGACTGTGAATCTGTTACTTGCTTTGAAGGTTTTGTCTGCAACCATAACAACTAGAGATTTTTTTTATTTTTTAAATAATGTTGACTGAAGGCAATTGAGAGTTCTGTCCATACTCTCCTAGGGACTGCACCCCACATTTAGGGAAACTCTGCCATAACATAATTGGTTTCTTCAATCTCTGTTTTCCATAATTCTATACCAATTCTATAGATACTCCTCTCTCATCACTCTTTGGATCGAGAAGCTCATCCCACCCTGGGCACTGAGGTTTGGAGAAGTGAGTATAGGGTTGGAAGTCACAAAGTACACAGTTCTAATCCTGGCTCTGGCATTGAATCACTGTGTGGCCTCCGGGAATTCTTTGCTTGTTTCTTTATCAGTAAATGGGAATAATAATACTCTTGTCCTGCAAGGGAGATGTGGAGATAAATTCAGTAATGAGAGTCCTAGAAAAGACCATTAGGAAAAGAATCAGTATTCAGAGCAGGGTTTAAATTGTGTGGAAGTAAATAAAGCATGGAGCAACACATTGAACTATGGGGATAAACCAAAACCGAGAATGGGTGAGCACTGTGCATTTGAATGCAGCAGGATACCTGTGGGGGGAAAGTATGTGATCATTTAACTGAAGATTGTATCAGAATGCATATGAGGGCAGAAATAAAGTTGCATTGGCACTGTGCTTGACTTTGCAACCTACATGTTTTTTAAAAGATAACTATAGAGTTGTGTGTCCTAGGAGTCTCTATGTGGGCTGGTGCTGTGAAGCGCAATCCCTAAAATGAGAACACTTATAAGCAAGTCTGCTTAATTCAACCACAAATTAGTAAAGCAATCAACATAGAAGTGTTGATTCAGTTTGAGTGTTGCTGTCTCTATAAAAGGCTTTTAAATAACTCCTCTTTAACAAATATTTATGGTGTTCATTTGAGATAACTGATCTTTTAAACATTTTGAATGTAAACGGATGCAGTGTTCTTCAAGTACTTGCTCGTGTTAATTTCATTCTAGGTGTGTGTGCGCCCACATGCACAGCCGTCGCCGATTTTTGCCTTAGCGGTATCCATAGGGCCGGTCATGGCACCCTCTGGAGTGCCGTGCTCATGTGTCAGTATGTTAGGCACCACCAGCCCTGTGTCCCCTCAGTTCCTTCTTACCGCCCGTGATGGTTGGTCAAAGTGTCTTCCCCTTGCTTTGCAAGTGGTCAGCAGTGTTTTCCTAGTGTTACTCTGCCTTCTTTTGTATATAGTTATTCACTCTAGTTAGTTAGTAATTAGGTGTTAAGTATAGCAGTTAGTAAGTTAGAGTCTCTGTTGGGACTTTGCCCCGAGACCGGGCATACCCCGGTCTCTGGGCTTTAAGCCTTGCTCAGTGTGCAAGGATCTGACTCCCAGGAGCAGTAGGGTATCCTGGCCCCCGATACTGCCTCCCACGGCAGAGGGGGCTAAAGATCAGAGAGCCCCACCGGTGCTGCATATGCTGATGGAAGCTGCAAAAGTCCCCCCCCCCATCTAGGGGCAAACAGATCATGGGACCACCTCAGAGGGCAGTAGTGCACCACCAGTCCCCTGAGCAGAGGCCGAGGTCCCTGTCTGCACAGCCGAGGTCCCTGACTCCGCACCATAGGTCCCTGGTTAGATGGCTTAGCTTCGCTGGCACCATGGGCACGATGCAGATCATCCGCAGTGGGACATCAGTCCCCGTACGCCCAGCCCTGTTCGCCCTCCTGTCAGCTGACACTACGGCACAGGTCTCTCTCCCCGATGTCATGAGACCCATCCTCTTCACGGCACTGGTCCCCACATTCCTGGTATCGGTCCACTGGCAGGCGCCTGTTGCCCCACTCAGGGCACCACTCCCCTGCTCCGAGGGTCAGCCACCACACTCAGGCGTCCACAGCCCCTCCCTGGTCACTGGAAGGGGACTCTTCGGGGTCGGAGCAGGACTTTAGCACCTCGCCAAGGCATCACCAACCTCAGGGGGCCCCGGATATCGTCTCGGCCCCTACGGAGCCGGTATGGTAGCAAGGCCAATGGCCCTATTGGAATGCATGGGACATGCCGATGATGCCAGTACCGTTCTCGCAGCAGTCTTCCCTTGCTGCTTCGGAGAGGCAACCTCGGGCACCGACGTTACTGGAATCGGTGCGCGAAGTGGACTCCGACACTGGGGAAGAGGAGCAGCTGTCCGCTGCAAAGGAAGGGGAAGTGGCCACAGTTCCTCCCGCAGTAGTAGTCATCCTCCTCATCTGACAAGACAATTGCGGGACCCTCGTGGGCCAGCCCACCCTTTAGGGAACACCAAGCCCTGCTGCGGAGGGTGGCCTCGAATTTGGGCTTGGAGGTGGAGGAGATGGCCAAGCAATCCAAAGGTGGAGGACTCCCCGGGTGGACTTGTTCATTTCCTGGCAGAACAGGAAATGTGTCACATTCTGCTCAATTCAAGGATTGACAAGGGCTCCCTGTCGGAAGCCTTTTTGCTCCTGTGGTCAGGAGCGTTGATGTACACCTTTCCACCGGTACCATTGATCCACAGGGTCCTGGTGAAGATCAAACAGGACAGGGTGAGGGTTATCCTGATCGCCCCAGCGTGGCCTCGTCAACACTGGTTTGGCGGCACGCTCCTGGACCTCTCGGGGCTGCCCCTCTGCAACTGCCACTCTGGCCAAATCTTCTCTCTCAGAACCACACCAGCCTGCTGCATCTGAACTTGGCAGCGCTGCAGTCCTTGGTTTGTATCCAGCAGGTTCTGATGAGCAGCAGGAAGCCCTGTACCAGGGCCACCTACCTGGCCAAACGGTAACAGTTCTCATGGTGTGCTGCAGACCAGAGTACCTGTCTCGAAAAGGCTTCGCTGCAGTTGATTCTGGACTATCTGCTGCATCTCAAACTTCAGGGCCTGTCTCTTTCGTCAGTTAGATTCCACTTGGCCACTATTTCATCCTCCCACACTCCAGTACAAGGCAGGTCGGTCTTTGCTCATGACATGACAGTCTGGTTTCTTACCGTCATGTCCGGTACCCTGGCCCTCCTTGGGACCTGAATCTCATGCTGTCGCGGCTCATGGGTCCTCCCCGTTTCGAGCCTCTGGCTTCCTGCTGTCTTCTCCTCCTCTCTTGGAAAGTTTCTTTCCTGGTGGCGATCACATCTGCCCACTGGGTCTCTGAGCTTAGGGCACTTACCTCGGAGCCGCCCTATACAGTTTTCTACAAGGACAAGGTTCAGCTGCGTCCGCACCCAGCTTTCCTGCCCAAGATAGTTACAATTTTCATAGGCATATATTTGCCTGTCTTCTTTCCAAAACCTCATAAATTGGAGGAAGAGTGCAAATTGCATTCTCTGGATGTCAGAAGGGCTCTGGCCTTCTACATCGAAAGAATCAAGCCATTCCGTAAGTCGACACAGTTTGTCGTGGTGGCAGACAGGATGAAAGGTTGTCCAGTGTTCACCCAGTGGATGCCATCTTGGCTCACTGCCTGCATCTGTTTCTGTTACGATCTGGTGAAAGTGTCTCCGCCGGTGATAGTAACTGCCCATTCGACTAGGGCGCAGGCCTCATTGGCGGCCTTCCTGGCCCAAGTGCCGATTCAGGACATCTGCAGGGCTGCTACCTGGTCATCTATCTACACATTCTCGTCTCATTACGCGCTTTATCCAGCAGGCCCGAGATGATGCTGGATTCGGTAGAGCAGTGTTGCAAGCCACACGACTGTGAACTCTGAGCCCACCTCCATGGATACTGCTTGTGACTCCTCTAGAATGGAATCGACATGAACAAGCACTCAAAGAAAAAACGGTTACCAACAATTCCCTGACTATAATGGTAGTTTAGAGGGACAATTTTTTTTTTTTAATTGTTAGGGTTGGTGACAGCAGTTACGTAGCCACTCTTTTTAGCAGGGATTAGCTAAGATTCTTTTAAAAAGTCATTTATTTATATGCAAGCATCTTGACAATTGGCATCTTAATATAGAGGGTTTTTAAAAAAAAAATTAGTAAATGTTAAGAGTGGAATTATAACAGTTCTTGAGATGAAGTAATTAAATGTTGTCTGAAAACCGTTGCAGATGGCATGCTGGACTTAAAGTAAAAATAAGATGACGTTAAACCCCAGCGAACACTAATAATACAGTAAAAGATAAAGGCAGACTTGTTAGAAAATGGGTATAATTTACATGTGAAAGGTAAAAGCAGCACTGTGGTTTTTAAGTGACAGTAAGAGACACCAAATATTTTAGCTTACTGAAGTGCGAGCATTTATGGCTGAAGTAAATATTGTGGAATTCATTTAAAAATGCATGTTCATCTGTAGAATTTCTAGTCTTAATTTACGTGCTGAAAGTGCATTTTTTGCTTTTAAGGTTTTGATATTAGTCATTAAAATACTAAATCCATGGTAGTTTTCAAGTCATATTTATACCAATGTGTTTAATATAGTCTACAATGGAACTAAGTGGAGAAGACAAGTCAAAACCCAACTTTATTAAGCATCTGTGTCTTTCAATTCATATGAATAAAATGACACACTTGGAAGGTCATAAATAAGCACTACTACAGGGGTAGGCAACCTATGGCACGCGTGCCGAAGGCGGCACACGAGCTGATTTTCAGTGGCACTCACACTGCCCAGGTCCTGGCCACCGGTCCGGGGGCTCTGCATTTTAATTTAATTTTAAATGAAGCTTCTTAAACATTTTAAAAACCTTATTTACTTTACATACAACAATAGTTTAGTTATATATTATAGACTTATAGAAAGAGACCTTCTAAAAATGTTAAAATGTATGACTGGCACACGGAACCTTAAATTAGAGTGAATAAATGAAGACTCGGCACATCACTTCTGAAAGGTTGCCGACCCCTGCACTACTACCATAAGGCAGTCCCACAAACACCCTGTATGCAGATGCTTAACTTAGTACAGGTAAATACTCCCACTGATGTTAATGGAGCCACTCAACTGTATAAAGTGCACATGCCTACATGTTTTTAGGATCAAGGTCTAAATTAACAAAATACATGCAGTTGTTAGTGTCCAGCTGTCAGAATTAGTGTTCATTACTGTTCAAGTGACTAGAATTGTTTTTAATGCTGCTTTGCCAACATTATATCTCTTGCCACTGTTCTTAATGAGCAATGTAGTTTAAGAATGGCATTTGATTAATGTTTGGGTTTTTTTTAAACCTTTCCATAACATCATTTTAGTGGTTGCACTGATACCTGTACCAGTGTAGAAGGGTGTAAGATATTTGTTATCTTCAGAAGTGTGTTCACGCATCCTGGACATTAATACATGTAATCACTTCAGTGTGCAGGTACATGCACATGCATGTGTACAGAATTTTGTGCTCCCAGTCTGAAAATATATTCCTGAAACTTGTGTGAGCAGAATTCAATAAACACAACTGAGATGCTGGAATTAGCATTTAATCTTTTATTCAACATAATCAGTGGAAACTGTAAAGATTGAAAAGTGTTTAATAAAATAAAAATACTATCTTCACTACAAGCCTCTAAGAAGGCTCTCGTGTTTTGTACTATTGTTTGGTGTGACGTCAGTGATGTAAAACCTATTATTCTTTACGTAGTAATAGTGCTCAATTAAGATTGTCAACATTTCTCCAATATTTTCAATGTCAAGCAGTCACTAGCGGCTATGTTCTTACAGAAAGTGTGTGTGTGGGGGGGGAGTTCAGGATGTGCTGATATTAGTGTGAATATACATGAAAATGGATTAGAACATACATCCCTCTATCCCTGCACTCTGTATGAACAGTAGGGAACTCAGACCACTTCTTTGCATCCCTTGTTTGCAGACAGAAATTTTGGTAGTCAGCTGTATTATTTCTGGGTATCATCTTCTCAGACTATATGAAAGTGACTTACAGGCTACGCCTTCTGGTAAATGCTTCAGTTTGGGAAGTAGATGAAAGCAAACTGTATTAGTGACACTATGGAAGGGCCGTCTACCTCATCAACCAAAGAGAGACCACTAAATTTATTTTATTGGCGCTAAGAAGCAAGCAGGATCATTTGATATCTGCTACGTATAATTAGATAAAGTGTAACTTCCTGCCAAGTCACATGCTTAAACTTCCAAACTAACTTGTACACCTGTAGTTTTGTTTTGTCATTCCCTTTCTGAAAGAGAGTTTGACTAAAAATATGAATACCATCAGAATCTTTCTGTTGGCTAGGGTATTTATTTAATGAAAAATGAGTAGTCATGTATACTGAAAAAGATGCATATTTTGAACATTTGCCTTCCAACAGTTGTGTTGAGAGTACAAGTGGACTACTGCATTTTTCTAACTAAATAATATTCTCCAGTGCAGTTTCTTACCAAGATGGAATTTTTCAGATTGTATGTGACAAATTATCTGGCAAAGGGAGAAATACTACAGTGAATAGTCCCTGATGAGCTAACCAAACTCTTTTAGGCCCCTTTGAAAATCCCAGTTTATGTGAATGAATACAAAATTTGAGAATGTAAGATGAAAAGGATAGCATGTCTACTATATTGTCATATCTCCCATATTTTACATTGATAAATAGCATTCTCTTGGCACGAGACTGCAGTGCCATATTAATCACAACAAGGAATCAGTGACTTCTTGCAGTTTGAAATTAGGGCAGAAATATTTCTATAGCTTTGGAAAGCTAAGGTGTCTTTCTACTGAGTATTCATATGAGGTGGTGGTGGTGATTTTTACTATTCAATTACTTTTCCCTTTTTAAAGAGTCCGTCTGGCTTTCAGATTTTGTGTTCTTTGAAGGGAGAACCTACATAGAATACAGCTTGACATCTAGATGGCTTTCCTCAGAAGATAGTGTAGATGTTTCACTTAAAGTTAATAAAAGTAGGCCTTGATCCTGCAGACATTTGTCCATGTGCATAATAGGCTCATGTGAGTATTCTCATTGAAGTTGAGCATATGCATAAGTGTTCAGTCCGGGCTTATACATTTCTTGTGCATCAAAGCTTAACAAGGCACAGTTACTTTGTCTTGTTGCTCTGGCTGTTGAGAGCATATGGTTAATTTCATAAATTTATACAGCTGCCCTAACTGGTGGTGACCATTTGAAATAGCTAATGATTTAAGACAGACTTGCAAAGTTGTGTTCATCTTTGGTGAGCAATTCTTGTTGCTGTGGATGACATTAAGGGTCATACTCAGGGCATACTTATGATTCCAAACTTCCGTTATGAATCTTGGGATCTTAGGCAGCTGGCACAAGCTTGGACCGTGCTGAGGCCAGTGTAGCTTGTGCCACAGGTCCAGTGTGGCATAGAGAGGCTGTAGGATCGGAAGCACAATGATGGCTTAAAATGGTTTGCAGAACAGCTAAACATTTGACTCACAGGAAACAGATTCCACAGTTCCTTCTTAGTGAGATTACACTAAACCAAAAAATAGCGAATTTAATTAAGAGCTGTGAAAATCTCCTGCTGTTTCCTGTTTGTGCCTGCAACTCTATTTTCCTGTCTTGAGAGATGTCATCAAGCTTTTTCCTTTTGGAATTTGTCATTAAAACAGCAATGCTCTTGCAATTACACAGGTGCTCAATCCATATCAATGGATGTTTTGACATTTCAGGTATTTAAAAACATTCCTTTGTAATTTTCTTGTGTAATTTACATATGCTGATTAAGCTAAGGCAGAAGTAAAAATCAGTAAACTCTACTTTGGACTATAAATACACCATGCAAAAAGAAGTCTGGGTGATTTCCAAAGTGCAGACTAACATCAGGGAAAAGTTAGCAAGTCCTGATGACCAGGTCACAGAATTAGACTCCATCAGTGCTGTTGCAAACCTCTTAAAATCTCCGATTGTAGATTAAAGAAATACTTTGATCTCAAAGGTTGCAAATACCACTTGCAGCAACTAGAGAGCTGA
This sequence comes from Platysternon megacephalum, assembly GCA_003942145.1. NCBI lineage: Eukaryota > Metazoa > Chordata > Testudines > Platysternidae > Platysternon > Platysternon megacephalum. The sequence goes on from QXTE01000177.1 coordinate 2,158,403, forward strand.
CTGAGGATTTGAAATGTAAGAGTTGTTGGTTTTATAGATAAACTCTCAAGGGGCTATATGCAATGGAGATTTTTTCAAACTTCATGACAATATGGGTTAACAGCATCTCCTGTCTTGGAAGCTGTCTACTTCATCTAGAGTGCAAAAGCTGCTCAGAAAGAAGACAAGGAAGGAGGGACCAAGATTCCACTTTATAACAAAATCTTAACAGTCAGACTGAGAATAAAAGCAGTTATGAGACTTGCTTCTCTGTACCAGGAATATACAATTGGTATTATTCAGGCGTATCATAAGTTGTGCTAAACCAGAGGTGGGCAAACTACGGCCCGTGGGCCACATCCGACCCACGGGACCCTCCTGCCTGCCCCTGAGCTCTTGACCCGGGAGGCTATCCCTGGGCCCCTCCCCCGCAGCCTCAGCTCACTGCACCGCCAGCGCAATGCCCTGGGTGGCGCAGCTGCAGAGCCCGGCTTGACCCAGTGCGCTGTGCCGTGCGGTTGCGTGGCTGTCTCCCACCGGGTGGCGCAGTTGCCTGTCCTGTTGCTCTGGGCGGTGTGGCTGTAGCGCCACCAGCCACTGGTGCTCCAGGCAGCGTGGTAAAGGGGGCAGGGGAGTTTGGGGTAGTGGTGGTCAGGGGGCCAGGGGTGTGGATAGGGGTCGGGGCGGTCAGAGGGTGGGGAACAGGGGGGTTGAATGGGGGTAGGGGATCACGGGGGGCAGTCAGGAAGAAGGGGGGGTTGGATGGGGCAGGGGTCCGGGTGGGGGGCAGTCAGGAATGAGAGGAGGGGTTGGATGCGGTGGGGGTTCCGGGGGCGGTCTGGGGACAGGGAACGGGGTGTGTGTGGATGGGGCAGGGGTCCTGGGGGGCCGTCAGGGAACAGGGGGGGTCGGATGGGGCAGGAGTCCCAGGGGTGAGAAGCAGGGGGGGGGGCGGATAGGGGGCGGGGGCCGGGTGACGCCTGGCTGTTTGGGGAGGCACAGCCTCCCCTAACCGGCCCTCCATACAATTTTGGAAATCCGATGTGGCCCTCAGGCCAAAAAGTTTGCCCGCCCCTGTGCTAAACTCTAGAGGTGTTAAATCTATAGCACCCCTGCACAGATACAAAATTTGTATCCACCAACATGGTCCACAGACATGGATATTCGTGGATATAAAGTAGATATCCACAGATTTGTGGAGCTTTATAAATTCACATTATGCTTTGAAAATAATTTCTCAATGGCTGCTATCAGAACTCAAACCATTTCACAAATGTTAAGCTTTGTAACATTATGACTCTCTCCTGGGTGATACATAGCAATATCCCTTTTTTACACATGAGGAAACTTAGATCAGACTGAATGATGTGTCCAATTGCAAATTACAAATTGGTAATGTCCAAGTCAGGACTAGAATCCAAGTCTCTTGTCCTCAGGACCATATTTTACAAAGGAGGTAATATCTTGCAAGGTTAAATATTTGTTTTGCAGTACAGGGGTACGTGATTGTGCTTGCAAAGGCTTACTTTGGAAAACCTGAGGTGATTGTTGGGTGATAGAGAAGATGAAAGCTCTTCAAGACACTACCAGACTTCTAAAGGTGAAGGCATTGGGGCTTCTTGTGTATAACTATAGTGTATAACTTAATTTGTGTATATGTACAAATGAGCTTTTAGGGGAAGATATTCAAAGGCACAAATGTCAGTTACATGCCTTACTTTAAATAGTATGTAGGTGCCCAATTGCCATTTGTGCCTTCTGAAAATTGACCCGTGTTCTTAGTTGCACAATATAATAAATATATCTGAGAACCTCTTCTTTGGGCTTTATGTAGTTTATTTAATGTAATTATCCAGTGAATATAATTGTCCATCCTTTTTTTTTTTTTTTTTTTTTCTCTGCCATGTTCTTCAACCTTAAAATGTTAGCACCAGTAGGAGTCATAGCCTGCAGCAGGAGAAAACTAGCTGTATCTCTCAGCTATGCCAGACATTGATTAAAAATGGTATGTCCCCAAATACAGAAGTACATTGGATTGAAAGCTCCCACTGGTGCTAGAGCCACACTTATTTTCAGCTGTATGTCTGTTGACTCAATATATAGTCCCTTTATGAGGTAGTAAAATGAAATATTTGAGCTGCTAGAAGTTCAGATTGTTGAATCGAAACGGTAATGGTAGAACTCTGTGTGTGTGTGTGTGTGTGTGTGTGACCTTATAGCTGAGTTCCCCAGCACCTTTTCTATTTTACCTGCTAGCCCAATTCTTCTCTCATCCCTGTATAAAATTGGGAGTAACTCTGTTGAAAACAAAGGAGTTACAGCAGTATAAATCTAGTGTGAGAAGAGAATCAGGGACATGGCATACAGCTTTTATTTCAGTGCCAGGTAAATGGGTATATTTCTTCTGCACTGTAACAAGTATTTTACTGTGGATGATGCTTTCTGTGTAAAATGGATTGTCCTGGATAATTCATTGGTGCATTGACAACATTTTATTGCTCTCAAAATTTGTCAGTATAAGAATACAACTTGAAATATGGCCTTCACGCTTACCACTTTGGATAGTTGTGTACCCTGGAGACAGAATGGAGCTACAGAAATCAAATACTGGAACAGGCTAATTTGTCAGTCTTTTCTTTTTTTAAATAAATAAAAAAAATTCACAATAATAACCAAAAACATCTAAACTAACTAATGATAAATATATATAAAATGTTTTGACGGGCCAAAACTAGCAGTTAGCACAAGTTGACGTATTTCAGCTCCACCTTGCTCTAAGGTAAAATGTTTTTGTACAGTTTCCCATGTTGTAATCAATACATAATACTTAAGTACAACAGGTGGTGGTAATAAACTCATGCCACTCGTGGACATCATTACTCTTTTTGAAATACAGTGGATCTATGATGGTGTACATAGAGGCAGTGGAGGACTTTGCCAATGTGCTTCAGCTCTGTAGCACTGAGGTCTGCACCTGTTAAACAGTTCTCCATTTCAGGAGAGACTATCTTGGTTCATTGTACCCTATTACAGCCATTGCCGCAATAGGGAGTGTAGCACTAGTACACTACTTACTTGGTTTTCTTTTTGCTAGTTTAAATACATACTCTATTTAAAAATGTGGTCTGGTATTGCTAGCAACGTATTTCTGTAATACACAAGCCATCACAATTTGCACTTGTTGGAGACAGAGGCCAAGGAATGAATAGCCATGGAGACACATACAATATCTGTCTTCTCCAGGGTGACGTGAGGAAGCTTGTATTGACATCTTCCTGCACTGTCAATGTGTTTAGATAAATAAATTCTGCCCTCCAAGGCTGTCAAACATTTCATACTGACTACATTCACAAAACAGCATTGTTTTCTTGTTCAGTCAGGCCAATGTAAAGGAAAATAAGATTTGAAAAGCACAAACTCCCGGTATTACCCATGATGTAGATGAAAGTGTATCCAGAGGCCTTAATAGTCTCCAGTGTTGTAATAAGACCCCTCTCTCTCTCTCTCTCTCTCTCTCTCTCTCTCTCTGTTGTAATAGAATAAATCACGTTATTTACCAGCACTGGAGATCCATGTGATGATTACCTTGTTTTGTTTGACACACAAGTAAAAAAGATTACCGTTGCTAGTCTATGGGTTCAAGGTCAAGAATAAGTGTGTTGTTTTTTTTAACATTGGTTTTAACAGCCAATATCCTCCTCTTTTCTAGTCTTTTTTTTTTTTAATTTCTTAAAGCTGCTGTCCCTCCCAACAAAACCACAATCTACTTTTAATTTTGAATTTCCCTCCTTCAATCCATGTGTCTACAATATTAATGTTTTAATGAAAGTGTGTGCATAGTTTCTTTGAGATCTTACAGATGTAGTATAGCTGTTGTTCTTGATGTAATGAACATTTTCTCAGAATGCTGGGGAGGAAGGGCTTATCGTCACTAGAAAGCTTTACCAGCAAAAGTTCCGCCAGCAAAGCACTACCTACAAAACTATTTGGAAGATTGTGTTAGCACCTGGCTGATTTTGCCAGTACCTGGTCCACACATCTTCAGATTGTATTGGCAAAAGACATGTTGCACTGTGGATAGGCATTCCAGTGTCCCGATGAGCTTTCTATATTTATAACTTTTAAATTGGTATAGAAAATTCGAATATGCCGATTTTTGTGGGAGGAGGGGAAAAGAATACAGTGAGAAAGAGGCGTTGTAGTGATCAATTTTTCCAATTCCAGACACATCAGATTGTTCCAGGTATTCAAAGGAGGGCATAGCAGTACTTCAGTGAAGCTGTAGCTCTTCCGTAACCGTACACTTCATGTTGAATCTGATTCAGTTCTATGAAAGTTGTAATTCAAAATGATTTTTCTCATGTGGGACCTGTGAAATTTTTCAGAGTTGTTCAACCACATCAGCAGCAGCTGTTTGATGAAGAGGAGTTACCAGCAAATGAGAATGAAGATCAACCTGGTCCATCCAAACGGAAACGCCAGCCAAGTATGTCCGAGACAATGCCACTGTACACACTATGTAAAGAGGATTTAGAGAGTATGGATAAAGAGGTGAGCTAAACTAATTGTGTGTCAGGATTCTAACAGTATCATTGAGTTAGTCAGTGATGCATAATAGTATTTAACTCTGTTAAATTATGCACATACATGAAATGACTTTGCACGTTACCAGGTGCGTGTAACTACTGATGGGGGAAAAGTCAAGTTACAGTAACTTGAAACAAAAATACTTAAATTGACCTAGAAATACATTTTTGTTCAACACGCAGCTATGTGCTGTAAAACAAATTTAAACTACGCCACTGTAAATACTTTCATGGTCGTAGGCCTGTAAAGTAGTTATTTCATATCAATATAATTTTGGCACAAAAGAAAATGTATGGGATCTTAAGTTGGTACATGTTAGTTATGTAAAATATTATACATTGTCACATTGAATTTCATATAAATGAGGACCTAAAAACCCTTAAGATAACTGATTAAAAAAAACCATCATCTGTGTGTGACCTTTCAGAAGGAACCGTAGTTTCCTTTTCAACCTTGTGTAACTGGCATTCAGTAATACATGCAGTATTTGCCTAAGAAAGGAGAAACAGCTGTTTCATGGAGAGTTGGATATGTGCATTGTTTGATTCTTAAATTATGGTGACGGTAACTTTTAGAATTTGAAACCTAGTTTCACCTAACAATTAAAGTCAGTGGGGTATGGGAGTAATCCTTTGGAAATAGGATCATGTTCAATGCCAGCTTCAGACTTTTTAAAAACTAGCAATATCTTGATTTATTGTTGTTAATTTGTGTAAAATTCTAGGTTTACTGGTATATCTAATGTCTACTTAGATGCTATAGTATACATTCTAGGTTTAATTTACACTTTTTTTTTTTAATGCTGTGTAAAATAATGAATATTAGTGGTAAAATATTTAGATCAAATGCAAAAAATAAGGCCACTTCATGTAAGGCAGTAAGATAATGTTATTAATTACAAAATAATTACAATGAACAGTTGCAAACTGAATTTGCCATCTGCGGGTATTGTCGAAGGTTAATATGCCAACACCTGAACAAAAGATGTGTATTCGTTAAATGCACTGAGAATAATACCCCTTTAACTTAATTTTCCAGCTCTCTTGTTTGCATCACAAATCAAACAGTAAACATAGAAGGGCAGTATATATTAAATAATTGGGTTTTTTTACATTAGTTGGGACTGGTATTGTTTGCAATTCCATCTGGGCTTGGAGTCTTCGGAATGCCATCTGGGAGATGGATATAATATTTTCCATACAGCTTGGTCAAGAGTCTGCCTTTCCTTTTGTATGCTGGATTGAAAAGTATAATGAACAGTCCCGTTTACATCACATTTGTTTGCTGGTTCTCTCAAATAATCAAATATTATTATTTATAGCACTTATGATCCCTTGTTAAAGACCCAGACTGCATTGTCCTAGGTGCTGTACAAACAGTAAAGTGACTGTTCCTGCACCAAAGAACTTACAGTGTAAGTGTAAGACAAGAGATGATGGATAGACAGACAGACACATACCGGGGGTGAGGGGAGTACAAAGGAAACAATGAGACACTATTGGTCATCATTGGTCAGCACAGTACACCACCAGCCTAGCTGTTAAGCTTTTTTGTAGGCACCACAGCAAAAAAAATTTTGGATTTTTTTTAGGAGGTTTTCAAATTAGAATAATGTATTAGTTTTGCAGATGTTTACAGGAAGCTCCTTCCATGCATAAGGGATGGCATGGGAGAAAGCAGTTTTCAAACAAGTACGTTGGAAAATTTAACAAGTGCGTGATGGAGGCTGGCATCGTGGGCGGAGGTAGGCATGAAGGAGAGATGATAGGTGGGGTAGGGATAGGCTATAAAAGGGCCTTGAAAGTGAAGTAGCTTACTCTGTGATAGCTGAGGGTAGAATTTTCTGCTCAGGCATTTGTCAGAGAACCTTTCGTGACTCCTTTCTTCTTGGACCATCTCTGAAGTGACTGTTCCAAACTCTCTCTGTTCATTCCTCACACTTCCATATTTTTCCATCTGCAATGTAAGGGCTGAATAGTGATCATGTGACAACAGCAAGCTGCTTATAAGTGTGTTGTGATAGCAGCTATGTTTCTAAATATGGACTACATTGCTTGCTTTCCTGTTCCTGTGCACGTGATCTACTTTTGAGTTTCTCTTGTTTCATGTTTCATCGGGGAACTTAAACTTTTCTTCCAGCATCTGGCTCCCAGATGACACAACAGCTAATCTTCCATTGCTTGGATTTTCCATGTAGGAGCCCTGATGATGAGGTTACTTGAACTGGCAATGCTCTCAAGAACAAATGTGATTCTGTGCGAAGTCTTAAGTCATTGTAAGGAAGTGTTGTCACCTACCCAATCCAAAGCAGTCATTTATTTCTGGTTGTGTCACTTGGTCCTTCTCACCTATGCTGTTCATAGCTGATCTTCTGGTTAAGCCAAATATGATATTAAAAAGCATCAGGACTACAAAGCATCATAACCTCTGTTCTGACATTTTTGTGCTGAATTTGGAATAGTAATTTTGTATGGAGAGCTGTAGAGGTAACATGGTACACCTCTACCCCGATATAACGCGACCCGATATAACGCAAATTCGGCTATAACGTGGTAAAGCAGTGCTCCGGGGGGGGCTGCACACTCCGGCGGATCAAAGCAAGTTCGAAATAACGCGGTTTCACCTATAACGTGGTAAGATTTTTTGGCTCCCGAGGACAGCGTTATATTGGGGTAGAGGTGTACTTATTATGGAAAAGTACTGATTGTACTGGAAGCATAATACAGGGAGATTGGTCTAATACTTCAGATAATGATCCAGATTCCTTCAATGACTTGAAGGATTTCAGAATGCCCTGAAATGACAGAAATGCCTGTAATCAGCTCTATCATGTTAAATTACAAAGTTACAAGTGACACACTAATAAAACATTAGAAACTTTAAAGTTTTCTAATGCTCTTTTTATTCTGAAATAGCTAAATGTATTCTAGTGTTCTAGGTGGATTATAAACAAGTGTGTATTCTCTGCAGTTTTCCATTAGTTCTTCTTGGTTCTCTTACAGCACGCATTAAATTGAGATAATTATCTCTTTTTAGTTGATTACTAAGTATTATTGATAACTCCTTCAGTATTTGAAAAATATCTGTCCTGTAGTTTTTCATTAGATAGACTGCTATTTCTTAAAAGTACTTCTTAAAAGTGTGTGTATTGCTTCTGAATGTTCTGACTGAGCTACAGGGTGAATGTACAGAAAAATGTAAGACTTAAGATTATAGAAACATAAGTTTCAATAAGATCAATACTGTATGAGAACCTCGGTATCTGGAACCTTGTCTTGCCATCTTATCCTCATCAATTTCCTCAGACAACCCGTGTGAAAGTGATTCAGCTTCATAGCATGGCGTCTGTACATGGTCCAGGTTTCACGTGCATACATCAGAGTTGGCAAGTATCATGACATGTATATATGTGTGCATGTGATGATACTATGCGGCATGCAGGAGACATGGTGGAATTTGAACACTGAAAGCACAGCTCTGGAGAAAAGACACTTAATAGTTAATAGTCCAGCCTAACAGCAAAGAACTTTGCTCTTTTCTTCTGTTCTATCAGCTTCTCTTACAGAAATCATCAGAGATCTCCTATGTGTAGCTAGGAAGTGGAGGCAAGGACAAGGAAAATCAAAATGAACCTAAATGAACTACTAAAAGTGAATTTAAGATAAAAAATGACCTGTAGGAATTTTACCTCTAAACTTCTAAGGATCTCCCTGTAACTTGCAAAAGAATGCATCAAAAAGAAATGCACTCTGTATCTAAGTGAATTAAGTGTGCAGTGTTCAACAGCATGGGAAATTTGCTGTTCTAGCACCAAAAAAAAAAAAAAAAGGTGTCATTGGGATTAGGCATTTAAGCCTCCAAGCATTTTTTCATTGTAACTAATGGAGGACTTCCATTAGTAAAGTCTGTTCATGGATGAATCTGCTTCTCTTGCAACCAGTTGCAAATAGATTTTTGTAACTAACTTTTTTCCTCCCCTTGTTTGCAGTAGAAAAGCAAATGCACGTAGCTGTAGAGTATCATCCCAACAAGAAGGAAAGATGTTCACAAATTGGAAAACGTCCAGAGAAGAACAAAAATAATTAAAAGGTTTAGAAGACATGACCTATGAGGAAAGATTGAAAAAATTGGGTTTGTTTAGTCTGGAGAAGAGAAGACCTGAGAGGGAGCATAACAGTTTTCAAGTGCATAAAAAGTTGTTACAAGGAGGAGGGTGAAAAATTATTCTCATTAACCTCTGAGGAAAGGACAAGAAGCAATGGGCTTAAATTGCAGCCATGGAGACTTAGGTTGGACATTATGAAAAACTTACTGTCAGGTTAGTTAAGCACTAGAACAAATTGCCTTGGGAGGTTGTGCTTTCTCCATCACTGGAGGTTTTTAAGAACAGGTTAGACAAACACCTCTCAGGAATGGTCTAGTATTGCTTAGTCCTACCTTGAGTGCAAGGGACTGGACTAGATGATCTATTGAGGTCCTTTCCAGTCTCCTACACTTCTGATTCCTCAGAGCAAGTGCATTAAGAACAGCTCCACCTCCTACCCTCCTCTCCCAAAAATCCTTCTCCCAAAACCCAACCTTTTCTTGCATATGGATCATAAGTATCTTTTCTATTTTTAGCTGCCACATACAGATCTTTTTTTACATTAAATAAGCAAGCAGTAGCAAAATTACCAATACTTGATGAGATCACCAGTATCCTTGTACATTTAGAAACCAAGTTTATCACATCCTTTTCAGACCAGTGTTTCTAAGCCTCTTAGATATTAAGAAAGCTATACTTCTAAGATCGTTCTCCTATTTAATGGCACTAGGAGAGATTTCTGTGAAACGTATCAAGTATACAATTAAATAGTTACCCTTATTTAATTAAGTTAAATCTATCTTACTCTCCTCCTGTCTTGTGATGCCATAGATAACTTGTATGCTTGTTGCACAAAATTTCATTGCTGATAGAACTTGGCTTCACATTTGCCTGCAATGGTTTGTACTTGGCTGTTTGCATGGATATCTATCAGGCAACTGAAGGGTGGGTTTCAGCCCCCACAACCTTATTCAGATTTTTGCCCCTTGAAACCTTTTTTTTTTTTTTTTTTAAAGACCCGTATTTTGTTACCATGTCTTCTCATAGCCCTTTCACTTACTTGTAAAGAGTATTTTTCATTATGAGACCAGTTCGTATAATGAATTTTCATTTGACAGTAAGGCAAGCTATCAAAGCCAGGATTTTCCATCCCATTTCCCTGCTCAGCCTCCAGGGAAGCAATCCTTCCCAGTTGTTCTTTTGTCTCCTAGTAGCAGCTGCAGAAAATGACCTTCCGATACATCAGTTCTCTTGCTGTCCATACTGAGTCCATTCTGGGCAGAAGTTCCCACTTTCCACTCCCTACCTTGTGTGGTGATGTCACAGCCATACCAGACTGAAATGGGAGCAGAAGATAATGAAGCAGATGTTTGCACCACTTGTCAGCAGCTTCTCTCAGCGCAGTAGATCAGAAGAGAACCAGCCCCGGAGGAGCTTCCAGGATGATTTGGCTGATCAGATTTATAGGGAAGTCCAGTGATGGGGGGGTCTCATGGAGGAAAGAAATGCCAAAATCTCTCCTTGGCTCCACTGCTTTCTCATCCAGCAGAGTCCTCCTTGCAATTACCATAGCCTGGAATAACTGGTCCTGTGCAGCCTACGTGTTGGGTAAGCATTTCACTTCCTTATTTACCAGAGCTAGAACCCTTTTTGCTGCTGCTGCCACCTCCCATCCTTGGGTTCCCCAGCTCCATCCATCATCTCTAGGATTGTCTTCTCTGCTACCCACAGCAAAAATAAATAAATTCTCTTCCTCTCAGAGAGGGCTCTCTGGGAAAGAGAGAATTGGATCCAAACTTGGTCACACTCAACCATCCATCTCTTCTGTCTCCTACCAAACTCAGTGGAGATGCACCAACTTACACCGGCTGAAGATTTAACCCATAATCTGCAAAAGAATACATCACAAAATGTGCATTTTATATCAAAGTGGATTTAAGTATACACAATGATTCAGCTGAGCGAAACATTCTCCATGTTTTATTCTTTCAAAAAAGTACTTGTGCATACACCTTATACAAAGGTTAATGTAAGCAGAATATTGTAATTCATTGGTCCATATTATCACTGTCCCTACTACTTCCATCCTGCTAAGCATATTATAGATAGTGACAAGTCTTCTGATTACTGTTTTGTGTTCTAAATTAGTAAATGTAGCTATAACTAACATGCTGTGAATTAAGGATCAGCATTTCCCTCACACAGTTTAATGAAAGCTATTATTTCAGTGAATACTAGCCCTTTGGTTAGTTTAAAATATTAATTGGATGAGATGGATGTGTGTCTACTGTAAAATGACAGTTGTTTTGAGCTCACTTATAGACACGGCTCTACCAAATTCACTGTCCCGTTTCATAAATTTCATGGTCATAGAATTTTTAAAATTTTACATTTCACAGTGTTGAAAGAAAGCATGAATATATATTTTAAATGGCAAAATATAAACATATTGTAAAGCCCTTAAGTTAACACAAGCAGGTGGGAAAAAAAAGTTTGGGTTTTGAATGAGAGTATGGAGCATCCTGCAACTGTCTTTCTTCATTCCCTGTTTCTGCACTGAAAACACTTGTCCATGTTTAGACACAGCTCTCTCTGCATCCATGGAGTTCATTGGAATTGTCAGACAGCACGAGCTAGCCTTGCGAGATGGGGGATTCTGACTTCCAAAACTGTAGCTCAGGCAAAGTACATTCCATTTCATTGGCAATATTTTTGTAAGCAGGAATCTCCAGCCTACAATTCTTGTTAATGCCAGAAATTGCATTGAGATGTTAAATCCACCATCAACAGGTGCATTTGTGCAGGGTCAAAAATACGCACAGCTTTTAGGAATCTTGCTGCAACTTGTTGAAGCTTTTGAGCTGTTTTTTTCTACATAGCTTGATTCTTCTCTACAGCTGTAATATTGTCTGAGCTTCTTTGCCATGCAAGAAAACACCTGCTGAGCACTGGCATTTAACTCAATGTTGTCAAAGTGATTTTTGTTTGACTGCGCTTCAGCCCAGAACAGTACATCCATTACTTTGTTGTAAGCTTTGTGGACTGTGACATGTCAAGATTCAAACCAACTTAAGTCCATCAGTCCTCTGGCATTCTTGGCAACAAACTGAATTTCCTCATTTAGCTGAGCATCGTTTAGAAGGGTTGACATTTCTATTAAAACTGGTATTGTGCAGCCCAAAACCAGGAAGTCCAACAAGTAATTACTGGCTCTGGGAGAAATGCAATTTTTGATCCCCCATTTCAGTCTCATTTGCAATGTACTGCCTGTATCAAAGATTGCGGCTAGGGCAGTGTTTAAAGATCTTTTTAATGTAGCTGAGCAGTTTATCAACTTTACCAAACTTGCGCCTTCACAGAAACCTTTGGAAGGTAGTTCTGTCATAGATTATTTGCACTTGGTAAGCAACTCCTTTTTTGTATGTTCCATTGAATGAATTTGTACAGCTTTGGGTGATCAGGTTTTTCCAGAGGTATATTAGTGCTTGCAAATGCATCCACAAGTTTAATTGTAGCTAAATGACAGATCTCGGAGCTCTGTCGTCTTAAAAAGAGAATAAGTTGTTTTGTTTTTGTTTTTGTTTTTTCATTTTGTTTCCCAGCACTGCACTATCTGCAGCCGCTTTCTGAGTCTAAGTGGCACTGAACCATTGCTTGCCATGTGGAATCCAACAAAACATTGTAGCTTGTACAAAACAGTTTGTCACCATCGGTATGTAGAATTTGGCTTCCAAATTCTTTCATACGATCCGCTGCAGTAATGATTGTAGAGGTTTTTGATTTACTTTGGACACTCATTTTAAAATAATTTCACTTGTCTTCCGGTAGGCTATCAATTGAAATCACTATCCTACAAAACCAACCTGGTTGCCCATATCTACCAATCAGTGAGTTGAGCCCTGAGTGTTTGCTGCTGTAAAGTGTCAATCAATAAATCCTGTCAAGTTCATGACCTTTCTTTATATTGAAACAAGCTGCTAATCACGTCTGGAACCTGTAACTGTGCATATAACGGCATTGGATTTTACTATAGGGTAAAAGTACACAAAAGACCAGATTTCACAGAGACCAGATTTCAATGTCCGTGATGCATCTTTCACAACCGTGAATTTGGTAGGACCCTACTTATACAGAACTATGGCTATTAAAAATCTGCTCTTACACTTCTGACTTCAGATGATTCTTACAAGAAATTTCATTATGCATGGCTTCTTAAAATACATACACTATACATTGCATAGAAATTAACTTCTGATTCCCTTCTATAAATTGTTAACTTGGTTAGCTTCAAGAACATGCAGAGGAGAACCAAATTTTAGTTGCTCTTGTTAACTCTTCTTTCAGTTGACCCATTGGCATTCTGGAGGTATGACCCATGTTTTAAAATTTGTTGCCTTAATTCTGGGTGAAGTGGTCTGAATTTCTTTCAAGGAGGCAGGATGAGAATGGATGAAAGTACGCATGTAGCAGAGTCTCAAAGTTAATAAATGCAGTGGGCTACATTGAAGACAATTATGGGTTGTCTAGGCAATATGACAACCATCATGAAAGTAAGTTTGCCAAAACAACTTGTATAGCTTGTGCTGTTACTTATGTCCTACAGATTATCGGTTTGTCCAGACATTTGGCGGAACTGGTTGTATTTCCCAGTTTCTGCTCAAGCACTTCCAGTACCTCCCATGTTCCTGCTCTCTTCCTTCTTCAGTTCTCTTCTTGAAAGGTCCCCTTCTGCAACCTCCTTCCCTTACATGGTCCCTGAACTAAGCCAAGTCTAGCTGTACTCTGTCTGCAGCCCATCTCATCTGTCAGCTTCCTGTGTAGGAAAGCTTGATGTCTGCATAGTATGGACATTGATCAAAGACCCATTTCTCTCCCCAGTGTGTCCATTCCAGCCAGCTCACAATGTGCAGTATTCAGCTTTTATTACTTAAAGTTTTAGTAATGCAAGACTGTAAATGTCTTTTTTTTTTTTTTTTTTTCCCCCCCTTTGTTTCAATATTTTAATTGGCTGTCACTTTAAGTATATGATAGACAAATGTTAAACCTGTGGTGCTAGGACTTTGGCATCCAAATACCCCATTGCATACACAGAGCACATGTGGTTAGCAGTTGCATCAGAAAATTTACATCAGGTTTGTAATGAAAATAGACTGCCTAACTGTTATGGGAATAAGTAAGATGTGTTAATTATTTTCTGGCTACGACTTTATTTTTGTAATTCTACAAACAGGATTAAAGAATGTTTTGTTGTTTGGTGGCTTGTAAAATATAATGTCAGACTGGCTATCACACCTATTTTTCTCCTTTGATTATTAGAGAGAACTGTGATAATTGAAGTTCTAGAACACATTTAAGTACATCAACTGCAACCCAATGTCTAAAGGAAAGATCCCAGCTTATTTTGAGTGATAGTGAGAAAATGAAATTAAGGGATGCAACAATTGTAAAAGCACCATTTAAGTCTATAGGAATGTAAAAGGTAGTGATTTTACCTGTAGAAGAAAAAAATGAAAACCTAAAGTGGGAGATGGAGGAACATGGGGGAAGTAGACAATGGGATAGAAGTTATTTGCTTTCATATATTTCATATGTTCAGTTCTGAAGAGATTCAGAACATTAGAGAGGACTGGATCTAGACTAGTTCTAATAGTTGTTTATGCAAACTTTCATTTCAGCTTAAGTGAATTGGAAAAGGTCGTTGACTATGTATTCCAGAAATCAGCATTGATCATCTTTAGGCACTAGAAATCAGTCTAATGAAAAACATTGGAGAATGGAATTAGAAGCCGGTATCATGGCAATTGAAATAAGTAAAGTTAGGAAACAAATGCAGTGCAGACAAATCCGTAGTACAGTTTGAGTTGGTAACTGACATTTGAAAGATTTATTCACTGTTTTCCTAGCAAGTTTTTGTCTGCAGCGTAGCAATTTACTGGCCTGGCTCCACAGATTTTTTCAGTGGTTTACCAGTTTTAATGTTCAATATGCTTTTTCAACAGCGCATCTTTGCTCAGCCATGCTCAAGGCAAAGTAGCTTTTGAATGTATTCTTGCAACAGATTTTTGAAGTACTAAAATGTGTTCAGAGGTTTTTAATCATTAAAGTAGGAAATAGATGTGATAGCTGCTTTCATTTCACATGAAACCAGGCATCAAATACCAAAATATCATCTCTGTTTATACAAATAGAAAAATCAGTCTCTTTTAGTAAAGAATAACATAGTATACTTAATGCCTGCTGCAGTTAGGGTTTTCTGTTTTCTCTATAAAGTTCTCTATAAAGGCATTTATAAAAATCCATTCTTCTCTTAAACTTGGTGAATAAAAAATAGCATGGGGGCAAATTACAAGTATTCTACAATTCTTTCAAAACTGCACCCTTGAAGCATCTGTAGGTTATATGGAACCTTTTGAAAACCTTTTTGATGTCACTCTGTCAGGAAGAAAGTAGTTGGAGTTTTTACACCTGGTTTTAGCTCATTTGTGGAGAGACCTTTTTTTTAAAGAATCTTCACTATATGCTTTGTGCTGTTATATGCTGCTGGCAAAATGCTACTTAAGGCAGTGAACCCCACACTTCACTGTGGATTTCTAAGGTTGCTCTATAGCTTCTGTCTATCTTCTGACATGAGACACTTCCCCAATTAGTCTTTAGCAGTGTTCTGATTATGTGGCACAAATCACCTTTTGGCTCTGACTTTTCAGTATTTTCATTTTTAATAGAAAATCTCATTATTATATGTAAAATGAAGTATAGCTCTTTAATGGGTACCTCCCAGAGAATAAGTAGTGTAAAAAAGTAATGGTTTATTGAATATTCTTTTCTAAAACCCTTGTGTCACACATCTAAAGGTAAAACAATTTCTTTGTATTCTGGGGATTGTATTCTGCCACCTTGGTTTTTGATTGATGATAGAACTCTGTGCCTGGTGCCTTCTACCTTAGACCTTTTAAGTGAAGCTTTTAAGTCTGTTTAAGCTCAGCTTGTTTCTCCAGCGAGGATGAGGCAAAACTCTGTTGAAACCATGAAATTCAGTGTTTTAGCATATGTCCCTACTTAGGTTATAACATAACTTCTAAACTGAATGTTGCTAACCCTGTCAACGCTAGCCTGACAGAGTTTAAAATGAGTTAGCCTGAGCCGTGTTAAAGCACTTTGCAAAATGTTCAGCTAATATAGTGATACGGTCCTGTGTCTCATCACAAAATAGCAAAAATTGTTTACTTGTAGATTATGATGTTTAACCCATTGATACTCAGCCTGAGGCTCATGAGCCCCAAGTGGCTCTTTAATGTGTCTCCTGCGGCTCTTTGCAGCACATGATATTGGTTAATAATTAAATCACAGTGTTTCAATTTAAGTTATTAACCAATCAGGATGCTTTTACTATGTTGTTAACAAATTGTAGAATATTTTTTCTGTCATTTTGCTGTGAGAAATATTTAGTAAATGAAACCATGAATTCACATACTGTGGCTCTTTTGGGTAATGTTGATCACTAATTGGGCTCCTGAACCACTGAGGTCTGAGTATCACTGTGTTACCATGTGTCTGTTTCAGTTAACCTGTTTCAATTGAGTAGGGTAATGCCAGCATGTCAGTTCCACTAGCATTTTGGTCTGCTCATGTGTTTTCTCTAACTTACTTTGTTCTGTTTTAAAGTATACTAATTATTCCAATATATTTTAACGTAAAGAAAACAGTAGCTTTCAAAACGTTTACTTTAGAAAACATGTATTATACCAGTCTGTAGTAGATGAATTGAGAATTTAAACTGAAAATGTGTTAAGAGTTTTTGGTCAGTAAAAGTGCAAGGCCAGGCTGTTAGATACTAGATCAAGTTACTTATAAATTAAATAACATCATAACATACACAGTTTGTTTAATCAGGATCTCATGAAAAATTAATATTCTTCATCCCATACCATAAAATTACTTTGACTTTGATATTACACACAGACAAAATTGCTTGCTTAATTGAGCAATTTTTGAAGAAATGTATTGTTCCCCTTGCTTGTTTTTTACAGCATTCATTTTTTGGCCAAAGTTGCCTGTCTCCGGGAGTAATATTTTACTGAATTATCCACTCAGCTTTTTTCTTTCTTGGTATGAACTTCTTAGAACTGCAGGAATTCTAATGACTGTTTCAGCATTTATCAAGATTATTTGGACTCTGCCTAGGTATGGGTTATAAAGAGCTTTAGGGCTGGAGCCCTCTACTGTTATAAAGAAATTGCTGTCGCCATGAAGTCCCAAAATGAGTGACTTCCTGGGCACAGCCATATTGCTAGCTTAATGAAATAATTGAGGCTACCTGTATTCACTTTCATGTTGGATCTTTTTAAAATAACTTTGATACAATAAAGTGCATGTTGGTTTTGATTTGGTCTATGTACCATGATACAGTAGCTGTATCCAGTGTTCTCTCTGTCCCCTCTGTGATAGAGCAAATGTGATGTTAGGAGATCTGTGCCTGAGCTGGAGGTTGAGCATGAATATCTAACATATCACTTGCTTCGCCACAGAAATGTTGAGAGAATGCTGGCTATAGCTGACATACCATGACACAAAGATCATATCCAAACCAATATAGTGCCTTAGAACTGAAATGGTTAATGAAGATGCATTATAAAAATTGTAGGCTTCAAAATCTAGGCTTGTTCTTTTATTATATATGGATCCTCTTTTTTAAAAAAAAAAAAAAAAAAAAAAAAAGTTACTTAGTTTGACTTAAGTGACGGCTAGACCCAATCATAGAATAGGCAGATCTCCACAAACTGTCGTATGTTGCTGGATCAATGTACTTCTATTCTGTCATGTCACTGTCCAAAGCAGGCAGGGATGAATTTTAGTATTGCCAGATTTATTATGGTAATCTGGCTTTTGTTTGAGAATTTCAAAAGCAAAGCAAAGCCCTTAGTGACTTTCAGAATTACTGCTGTATAATGAAGAACTTCGAGAATTTCTTTTGAAAACAGAACAAAGGAAAGGAAGATTAAAGGTACAGTTTGCTCTATAATCAGATCAAGGCTACAGGTAGAAGTATGAATCAAACAGACACTGGGACTGCAACAGCTACTCTGCTGACTAATGGAAGCTTCACTTGAGCTCTTGTATTACCTCTCTGGAGACACTAATTCCCCTTTTGAGACTTTAAATTACTGGATTAAAAATGTCATTGTGAATTTACAGATACCCAACATTGTGAATTTACAGATACTAACTTGTTAGACCTTTAGTCAGCAAGAATGTGTTCAAGTAATTGCCATCTGGAAAGCTTTGAGGAAGCAGAGATGTGACCTAATATGGTCCCCCCCAGTCAGTAAACCAATCATAAAATGTTGCTTTAGTTGGAGAAAATGGATGCAGTATATTACTGCAAATGCCGGTGCCTTTTAGTCGGACTGTTAGATGGCTGTGTTGGCCTTGTGTGGACTGCTGTTTAACCTTACTTAATTCAAATGTGGAAAAATATGCAGGAAGCCAACCTGGAGAGAGAGAGAGACTAATTTGTGAAAAAGGAAAAGATGAAGGAAATTATCTCAGAGAGAATACAGGGATAATACCCTACTAAGGAAGAGAGAGGAATCTGTTAGGTTATTACTAGTATATCTCTAGTTGCAGAGCGGGTTTTTGTCAGTTCCTATGATCTAGTTCTCCAAGATATTTCCAGTCAACTTATGAGATGTCCCCAGTACACCAAGTGATTTTAAACCCTGTCCACATAGAGTAATGTATTTGCACTGGTCTTAACTATTCAGGCTGTAAATAATTAAATTAAAGGTTACAATTCCAGTGTGCCATTACCAAAAGAGGGGCAGGGTGTGAGAATAAGTGTTTCTGTCCAAAAAGTGTCAGTTTTCCTTCAGGACATCTGGTACTCTGTAATCAGTTACAACTTAGTTATTTCTCCTCATCTTCCAAGCACGGAGGGCTCCTCTTTCATTAATTTTTTTAAATCGCTCACACTTCACAATGTAGTGCCTGCAGGTGGAGCTATTCAAAGAAATTCCCCAGTGTCTTACATCAAGGGTGACCAGATATCAAGTGAAAAATCGGAACAGTGTGTGGAGGGTAATAGGAGCCTATATAAGACAAAGCCCTGAATATCGGGACTGTCCCTATAAAATTGGGACATCTGGTCACCCTACTTACATCTACTTGAAGAAGCAGGAGATTCCTCTAATTTTTCTCCCTCTTCTCACTCAGTGCCTCTTGCAGGAAGAGGATTTTTTAGTACAGGGGTCAACAGAAAACACAGCAGCATAACAAGCCCAGCAAAGATCAGAGGGGCTCTTGCTTGTTGCCTAGCCGTGCACTAACATGCTGCCTCCCATGCTGTGCAACAGTATGGCAGGCAAGCCTTACATTGGTTGGAATTTTAGCAACAGCACATGGCATTCTGGCATCCTTGAAGCTTTTTCTTTTCTGATTGGCATGAATTGTGGTGTCCAGATGTGTCTTCCAGGAGAATGTCAGAGGGACAAGAATCCCATGGCACAGGACCCTTCATTTCCAAAACGTTTCACCTTCATGACCCCATTTTGAGCTTCTCTTTGTCCCATGGTGTGGTAGAAATTGCACATCTAATCTACAGTGTGACATCAATGGTAGATCAATACTGAGACTGTGTGCTGAATCCAGCTTCACATAAATATGTGCTCACAAATTGCACCATCAGTTTCAAGGCGCATGTTGAGAGTGCAGAATATTAATTCTCGACAGTGAACCAGAACCAGGAGAGAAGTTGGGCATGTGTTCCTCACAAGACTCAATCTCAGGAAATTTGGATGAGCTGTTTGATTTCAGCTGCTGACAAATCCATGGCATCAGGCTTGAACTGAAAGGAGTTTTGTACTTTCATGTCCAAATCAGAGGGGAAAGAATGCAAACCTGTTCATTCATCTGGTTGAGATGCTCAGCCATCACCTCTGTGGGAGCCTGAATAATTTCGTTGTCAGCCAGGAATTTGCAGCACAGACACAGTTACATACAATGATGCTTTATCAAGTACCAACAGAGTACTCAGGGTGGCATAAAAGATTATGTGGCCCCTGCCTTAAAGTGCTTAAAAGCCACTGCAAATTCTCATCTCAGAAAATGTTAGTACAGGCTCCTACCATTTCAGGCAGAGAGGTTGCTCTGTTAATAAGACTGCTGCCCACATATAAGGATCTTCTGAATTCAAGTCTCAAAATGGTGGCCTCCTGGCGTGGCATTTGTGGAGCAGGTCTGGACACGTTTGAGGGCAGACGGCTTCGTCTTGCAGGCCGAATCTGGCCTGTCAGCCTGTGACTCATCTGCTGATGGCACAACCCCATTTGGGGTCACAACCCACTGTTTGGAAACCACTGTCATAGATGCTTGTTGATAGTCTCCCCATATGAGGTAAGTAATCACAGGACCTTTAAACTACTCGAGTCCCTCATCTTCATGTATTTTCAGAGGAGCTATTTAGTGCCCGTTCAGGACCTGAGCAGTCTATCAGGCATTCATGTTTCTAGTCCAGTTGCCCAAGGAAAGATTTCAGTTTGTGTTTCTTCTGGAAACTCCAAGTATTTGCCATCCAGCTCTAAGGAGAGCTCGTGAGATTTCTGATTTTGAAACCGTCCACAAGTCTGGGCATTTCATGGGATTCTGATCTCAGTCCTCATGGTACTTGAAAGGGCAAGAATCCCATTTTGTGTCTCAGCCAGGGATATATTAAGAGTTCCTTCTGAATGGGTCTGAGTCCTAACTTCCTGAAGGTCCAAGTCTTAGTATTAGGAGCCTTGTAACACATTCTGTACACTTCAGGACTTTTTTGCAGCACCCTCACATTTCCCAATTCTTTAAAATTCTACTCTGCAGGGATGCCATCAAGAGAAGTAGAATGACTATGTTCCAAGTAATGTGTGAATCTTTTTTTTTTTACACATATTGGAGGAGTCGTCTCCATACTTCTAATTGAAATATTTTTCCTGTTGGCAAGTTGGTTGGCAAAGAATAAATTTGGAGGCATTACCCATCCTGGGTTCTCTTAGTTGCAGTTTTTCCCCACATGAGATGATTCTTAGGTCTGCACAACAACTTTGTCCCCCAAAACTATGGGTTTCACTTGAACCCACTCATTCATTTGCCTTCCTCATATTCTAAGCCCTCCCGCAACTAGGAAAATGTTCTACACTTTAAATGTGATTGCAACATTCAAATTAGGTTTATGCAAGACTAATCCTTGAAGAAAATCTGGTCAGCACAGTGCTTCAATCAAGTAATTACACTATATGATTAACTGGTCTTCAGTGCATTTCTTTTGTAACGTTTTAAAATAAAAGGGTTCTTTGTCTAATTTTACTTTTGGACTAAAGGTTTTTACAGTCATTGTTTTCTTTCATTAAAACCCTTCACATAGTGGAAGTTCCCTAAGTGAAGTCTGGCTGTTTAAATTCTAGCAGTAGCTTCTCATGCTTCTAGCTCTGGAGGTTCTGGATTCAGTGTTCAGTATCAGCCAAGCTGACAGCAGTCACAATTTCACAATAAGCCAGAGTTCATGTTACTATCCAGTAATTCCTGTTGTTCTCTTCCACCTGTCACCCTACCAAATTTGTTGACAGAGATCAAGTTCCCATGTTCTTTGCCCTGTCTACAAGTGAGTGCAGAGATTCAGATTTTTTGAAGGGAGCAACCTGTTAGTGAACCAGGCAGCTGAGACTTATTCAGGTCCCTATTCAATCCAGGGAATGGGTACCAGAGAGAGCACAGCAGTAGCCAGCTGGAACACAATGATTCATTGAGGTCTTGGAGCACTGTTCCTTCCCTGGATAACAGACTTGTTTTTGGTCATGAGTCAATACATGTAATGGGGTTTTCATAATTAAACTAGGATGAACAAATCAGCCCTATACTAGAGAGGGAAAAACTTCTGTCCTGGGCAGAGCAAAGTTTCCTATCTCAGTGTTCAGTGCCCACCAAGAGTCAGATCAGACTGAACCTGCACCCACCAATACTTCACTGTTAGTTTGGTGGTCTGGTGATCAACCTCTTTGCATCTGGAAACAGTATATAAAGTGCCCTGTGGTCTCTGTCAGGACCTAGGATATGGGGTCCATGCTATGTCTTCTCTTCTTTGCCAATTCTTCCTAGGACCACACACAATATACGAAGGACAGAGCATCAGTAATACTGTTTTGAGCCTTTTTCTGGATGTGGAGGCTATGGCTCTCAGATCTGGCTAACTTCACATTGGACCTTCCAATGTCTGTCTCCTAGAGTAGGCCTGCTACTGCCCCCTCTTCTCCCCTCTCCCCCTCCAAAAAATCCACCTAGGCCCAGATAGCTTCAAAATAGAGACTTAGCTAAAGTAACCGTCTTTCTCATGGACCTTTAAAAAAGTCAACAAATAAAACTTATGCTACTGACTAGTGCAAAGTCCTTAGTTTAACCGCCATGTTAAAGTGGAACATAGCCTTGAATTCTTCCAGTAAGGTCTTAATCTCTGCGTATGAGTGTCCAAGCAGAAAAGTAAAGTTTCTGTAGTAAAATGTTATCAACATGCTCAAGAAAGTGTTGTACAAATCCTCACATAAAAATAATTCCTTAGGGCAACAACCCTTAGTCCAGCCTCTCAAAGTCTTAGAGCATGACCGTGGAACCTCACTCTCTTCCGCATGACACTACCCAGATCAAACCTCTGCAGGAGGTGATGTTATACTTCCTTTCCAATTAATAGAGCTCTTGATATCTACTATCTACAATCAGATGAGGTTTTTGAAGTTGGGAGCTTTCTCTGATGAGACCCAGTACACCTCTACCCCGATATAACGCGACCCGATAGAACACAAATTCGGATATTACGCGGTAAAGCAGTGCTCCGGGGGGGCGGGGCTGCGCACTCCGGCAGATCGAAGCAAGTTTGATATAACGCGGTTTCACCTATAACGCAGTAAGACTTTTTGGCTCCCGGGGACAGCGTTATATCGGGGTAGAGGTGTATTGTACTTTTACTCAGACAAGCAGTCCTCACAACTGTCAATAGCACTCATTCCATAAGAAAGTTCAAATCTTCTTTCTATTAAGCATCAAAGTCAGGTCCTTATGTCAGAGAAGTCATGTCTCCTGTGTGGGGATCTGCGCATCTGCATGGCCATCAGTACATAAGTTCACCAAAACTCTCCATATTGGTCAATCCTATCATTTAGCCAATGCCATGTTTTGACAGAAGCCTTCTCCATGTCTCAGTGGCAAGGGGAAGATGAAGATAATTATAATGTACTTTATTTTGGAGTCCCATATTTAAGGGATCATCCTGCTTCCCACCTAAAATAAATGGCTGTAAAAATTCCGTTGTAATGGATCTGTGGAGCTTTGCACGATGAAGAATAGGAGCATTTATCCCTGCTTACCTGAAAATGTCCTTTCTTTGAGTAATAAGGTCTGCAGATCTTGGCCACTTTGAAGACAAATGGACCCTACAGAATAGAAATAGAAAATGACATCCAAGGATTTGGGTTTGTTTTATTCGGGGGAATTTACCATTTTCTGCAGTATGAGAAATTGTTTGCCCCTCAAAGTATAATTGACAGTCTGTAATTTAGGAAAATAGATTTGAATTATCCTGGCTGTGGAAGTTGTCTTGATTGAAAGGAACTTTAGGGGACAGGACATTGCTCTGCTGCCACTGACTGACTCACAGTAGCCCTCAAGCTGCAACCCATTGTAACTACTCAAAAGGAAATTCAAGTAAGTGCAAATAAATGTTTGTTCATTAACACACAGGGCTTCTAATATGAGCCAGCTTCTGATACGTTTTCGTAATAATGCATAATTCTCGCCCTGTATCAAACAAGTTGTGCAAGAACAATGGGTGCCATTAAATTATTCACAATTTTGCCGTTTGTCTAATTATTACTGTATAATACAACAACAAACTACTTGCAAATACCAGTCATAAAGACTTTAATGGTGACCACGGAGTAATACCATTTTATATTGTGCTGGTACAACGTTATAGAAGAATGTGTGCTTTCATTTTAATGCATAAATACTTCCTCAGGTTTGGAATGCTGGTGGAAATATGCACATTTGAAAAATCTCCACTTTGAATATTCCTTTACTTACAGATGTGTGGTAAAACCTATTGAAGTAAAGTGAAGTGTGCTGCCTCGGTGCCATTTGTGTATTGCAGGTGGATATTAAGCATGAGTAAGCTGGTAGCTTGGTGTGAGCTACTCAGATTTCTCATGTAATATCTTTTTTTCAAGAATACAATCTCATACCCAGGAGTCCAGTTAAATTTACTGCAGGGTTTACAGCCATTACTGTAGTGTTATAAACTGCAGTTATTCGGGTTGCTGCTCCAACTCATTTCATAATATGGTCCAAGTGCTTTCTCTGGTGTTTGCCAGTGGGATCTCCTCTAAATAACTTCTTATAACATTTTCAGATTGCTGTTTTTCCCTTTTCAGCATGACAGCTGTTCTTTGTGTGGCGCCAATATGGCTTTAAGGTTTTTTCTTCACTTAATTGCTTTTTCCTCCTAAGACAAAGTAGGTCTTCTATATGTATCCCTGTGTGTTCATTTTCTTTCTCTCTCTCTCTCTCAGTTCAGTTATTTCACATAGGTGAGAAGAGTAAATGGGATATAGCAGCATGAATGATATATATAGTTCTCATTTATTGCCAGTGCCTGAATTTTTTATAGTATAACTAGGAAACAGTTTTCAGTTTTTAAATAAAAAAACTGTTTTTAAGGGTTTACAAAAACAATTCCCTCGTGTCTCCCCTCCCCGCCCTCAAAAAAACCCCAAACAAAATAAGAAGCCACTGGGAAGAGAAGAAATAGCAGGGTAGATTTAAAGTAATGTTATGTTTGCATAAATCACACCCTGTATCACTTTGTGCTTTCTGTGGTTTATTTCTTATTTCTTATAATAACAGCACAATGAGTGGCTTTTTGGGGTTGGTTACACACAGCATGGGAAGATATGTTGCAAAAAATTAGATTGTTTACATTCTGTCTACATTTGAGCAGAAATCAGTTGCTTCATTAGTAATCAAGTAACCATCAAAGGGCTTGTTTAAAAATAAATAACCTTTCTAGGATGTTTAAAGACACGAAAGTAACCAAAATTCAGAAAATGAGTAAAAATAGGAACTGAAAACTGGAATCTCCAAATATAATATAGCAAAATATTTGGTTTCATGAATTTATCCTAGAATTTTGGCCTAGATTCAATACTCTGATCTGTTGAACAGTTGCACAATTTTTTTTTCCTTTGTGAAGAATGTCTTTCCGATGAATGCAGCAAAGAATCCTGTGGCACCTTATAGACTAACAGACATTTAGTCTATAAGGTGCCACAGGATTCTTTGCTGCTTTTACAGATCCAGACTAACACGGCTACCCCTCTGATACTTTCCGATGAATGTTTGCCTTCCCCCACTGCCCCTTTCCTTCCAGTCCTCACGTGCTCACTTTCATTTGAGTCTGACAGTAGTAGTTTGCTTGTACTGTTTCCTATTTGGCATAGTCAATATTTCCAATAATGCCCTTTTTCCCCCTAGGATTTTAAAATTGTATCTGGGATACAGTGTGTACTTGAAGAGAAAGTGTGGTTTAGCTAGAGGATTGAGCACAGGACTAGCAGCCTGGACTAATTCTAGTAGATTTCTTCATATTCTTCCTTTTTCCTTGAGAGCATTATGTAACTTCTGTTAATTACCTCTTTGTGATTTGATGGTTTAAATTAGAGGTAGTTCTGGTTACTGTTTTTGGTTGGAAGAATTTTTGATTGTCATTGTAAACGAATTTATCATATTTGTTATGATAGGATATGACACTTTTGTGTGACCAGTTTAACTGTGTG
>QXTE01000177.1:2184436-2227422 GCA_003942145.1 Platysternon megacephalum
TTTATACATCTTAAAAGAATAAGTGTGCTTTAGAAGAAGTGAAGCACAGGCTTGGCATGAAAGGAAGAATTGTCCAGAAGACCCAGCTTCAGTTTCCTGTTTCCTGTGTGACCTTGGGCAAGTCACTTAGTGTCTCTGTGCCTTAGTTGCCCATGTGTAAAATGGGGATAATTGGACTTCCTTACCTCACAGGGTATTGCGAGGATAAATACATTCACAATTGTGGAGTGCTCAGATACTATGGTGATTGGAGCAAGATAAGTACATAAGATACCTTACTTCTCAGTCCTATGTTCTATGTCTATGGTGTATAGACTTAGACATTCTTAGAGCAGTTTTATGAAATGTACATAATATATTTACAAACTTGGGCACTTTATCCTACAATTTAGAAAGTAATCAAGTCCCAAAATGCCTTTTTTTTTTTTTTTTTAATTTGTAGGTATTTTTCTTGCTTTCTCTAACAGCTATTGGTCCTGCAATAGAGCATGTAATGTTTATTAAACAATGGATCATCCTCAAAATGTAGTTGAGTTAGCAAAGAGG
This sequence comes from Platysternon megacephalum, assembly GCA_003942145.1. NCBI lineage: Eukaryota > Metazoa > Chordata > Testudines > Platysternidae > Platysternon > Platysternon megacephalum. The sequence goes on from QXTE01000177.1 coordinate 2,184,983, forward strand.
AAAAAATTAGAGATTTAGTAAAGTTTTTTTTAAATCTAAAAGTTAACCTCGTTGCTGGGTAGCACTTGATTCTTACCACCAACTTGAGTAGGACACTTATTCAGGGATGTTCTCAATGTACTTAGGCATACTGCAAAAAAGTCTGGTGTACATTATGGTATACATAGCTATGCAATTTTATGTCTGTTCTCTGTACTGCAATATTCAGTTTCTAAGGATTCTTAGAGGCATTTGATATTGTTCACGCATCATGTTGGAGTTGATACACTGGGCTTTTCTGCACTGCAAAAAAAAAAAATGTCCATTGCCATCAACAGATACAGATGAATGAGTGTTAAACATGGTTTAACCTCATGTATAGCCAAAGACAAACCTCATTCAGCACCATGTCACAAAGTGTGGTTAAAACTTAATAGGCTTTATGCTGAAGTGCAGTTTGTCCTTGGCTGCACTTGCATTCAGCAGCAGGTCAGCTGCAGAAATACGTCAGTTTTGTAGTACATAACTGCCATACTAGGTCAGCCCAATATCTGGCCCAGTATTCTGTCTGTAGCAGTGGTCACTACCAGAGCTTCAGGGAGAGTGTACAGAAGAAGGCAATTTTTGGAGAGAACAACCCCAATCTTCCCTTCCTGTCTTCTGGCAGTCAAGGTTTAGCCAGATCATTTTGGCTAATATTCAGTGATGGACCTGTACTCCATGAACTTACCTAGTTCTTTTTTTAACCCAATTATACTTTTGGCCTTCAGAACATCCTCAGGGAATGAGTTACACAGGTTAATCATGCATTGTGTGAAAAAGTATTACCTCTTGTTTGCAATAATCATTCATTTCATCTGTTGACCTCTGGTTTTTGTATTGTGGGAAATAACACTTCTCTCTCCACTTTTTCCACACCACTCATGATTTTCATAGACTTCTATCATATCAGCCCTTCACTGTCCCTCTTCTAAGCTGAACAGCCCTGATCTTTTTCATCTCTCCTCGTATGGAAGCTGTTCCTTACCCTTAATCATCATTGCCCTTCTCTGAATTTTTCCCAGTTCCACTATATCCTTTTTGAGGAGAGATGAACAGACTAGGCTTTCCTGTGAAACCAATGCAAGAGATTTCTGTAATCTCAGGAAAGAATGAATAGGGAAATGCTACCCATATTAAGGGCTGGTCCACACTAGGGGCGGGGATCGAAATAAGATACGCGACTTCAGCTACGAGAATAGCGTAGCTGAAGTCGAAGTATCTTATTTCGAATTACCTGGCACTTACCTCGCGTCCTCGCAGCGCGGGATCGACGTCCGCGGCTCCCCCGTCGACTCCGCTAACTCCGCTCGCCCTGCTGGAGTTACGGAGTCGATGTGAGCGCGTTCGGGGATCGATGTATCGCGTCCAGACGAGACGCGATACATCGATCCCCGCTACATCGATTTCTACCCGCCGATCCGGGCGGGTAGTGTGGACCTAGCCTAAGAGAGGTCATGCATTCAGTTAAAGTTTTGTGTATTAATAGCTGCCATGTGAGAGAAATGAAGTATTAAAGCAAACTGTTCTCTGCTATATTTGCCCTATGATTCTACCTCATTTCTCAGTTCTGTACAAACTGAATTTTTATGCACTTTTTTCATTAAATAGTAGGAGCAGCGAATGACTTTTAAACCTTTATTTCTAAAAGTTTGATTATACAGTATCTGTTTCTTAAATCAAGTGATTTATATTTGTTGCTAGAACTTCAGTGAATATCAAGTCATTGCTTTCCAGAAGATGCAGAGCAACACGATGAGCCTATATGTGCTGTAAAGATATCCCCCCCAAAAAAAATCCTGTAAATTTGCTGCAGTTGGAATTATTAATTTATGTGAATACAAGGTACTGCCAGATATTAATTTAACCATAAATTCCTTTATTAAATCCAAAGTCCAAATGATATTTATATAATTGCTCTAAACATGTCTAAAAACCTAAGTAATAAACAATAAATCCATATAGTAAAAAACATTCATAAGCATTTGACCAAAATACTCACAAATGGAGATAATCTGTCCAAGAGATACAACACACTCATCCTGACTTGCTCCTGCATGATCAGATAGGATCTTATAAATATTCCTAGCAAGTCTGCCTCTTTTATACAGTGCAACAAGTAAGTTATGTCACACTGACCATTATTATCTTAGCAAAAAAAGGTTTTGGACTGTTTGTGTGTCACCCCTTGGCTAAAACAAGATACGGTAGGTAATTGGTCCTCCTCCTTTCAGATTATTTTAAAACTAGCTGCACCCAGCATTTCATCAACTTGGAATATACTTAAATTAAAGTAAGTATCCCTTTAGTTCTTGTGAACTAAATACGTATTTTTCTAAAGCTAAGGAAGGTAATTGCTATGAATACCTATAGCAGTTGTTAAGCTAACTGCACCTCTGGTCGTCCTGGTTTCATTAAGAGCATCCCCATTAGGTCTCAGGCCTCAAGCCTTCACCTTTTTCTTGGAGTGGAAACACAATTCTCCTACTCTGACCAGAGGCTGGTCTGTAGTCCCCTGGCACTACCAGTGATTATTTCAGCAAATCAGACCTAAGCTAAGACTCTGAAGTTCTGTGCCCACCAGGAGTAATATCAATGATGTCCAGTAACCAAACAGCCTTCTTAAAGCCAAGTATTATTTATTTAGAACAAAAGCATTTCAGAGAGAACAGATCCTAAAGCAATAAACCAGTCTAGACAGATGCCTGCCTTCCCTAAGGCTTACTAGTCCCCGGATTCGGGGAAGGCCCCAACTTCTTTAGACTTCTGCACAGAGAGACTCTCTGTATCAGCCTGTTCCCCTGGATGGCTCCTGAAAATTGACACCCTCTTCACTTCCTGAAAGTGGCTTTTTAACTGTTTATAGCCCTTTTGGTCTGTTGGTTCCCAGCATTGCAGAACAACTGTGTCACTTCTGCCTGTAGCCCCCAATGTTTGTTGGGAGACTGCTTACCTGTAGCTGTTGTGATGTTTTCCTACTTTTCTCACAGCCCCCTATTAAGCTAGATCAATATATTAATACAGGAAAGTCCTATAACACAGTATACAATAACTTCACCTCATTAACCATATCACTTAGCGTTTATAAAATACATCTCCATAGCCATCGGAGCAGTGATATATTTCTTTGCAGCCTTTCAAAATTTTAACTGCTGTAGTAATCAATTCTGTAGTTTGTAGTTGTATTGCTTTCAGATAAAGGTTTTTATCTGAAAACTAAACTTAAGCTTTCAGGAAGGACATAAAATATTATACATAATTTTGCAAAGTGAGTGAGTTAGTTTTGTACCATGTCCCATCTGTTTGTCATACCTCATACAGATATGTAATGTATATTTAGTACTGTACCAGACTTCTATCTATTAGGTATCTTTCTTTAGATTGTCATGGTACATTAGCTCTTTTGGTTTTGAAATAATCTTTATTTTCCACGGAGGCAGTTTTGTTAGGAAAACATTAATAACATCAATTTTCTGAGATATTAATCTCATTAGTTCCTTGTTTGCTGTATCATGAACATAAGAATCACTTTATTAAAACAGAACTATCTTTATCAGTCAGACCAATGGCCAATGCTGGATATTTCTGAGGAAGATGTTAAAATACACTCTCTCTCCCTATTTATGCAATGGTATATTGTCAGATAGTTTATCCCTTAGCCAAGCTAATGGTCAGTTTCACTTTAAACAAGAGGGAAGTGGATGGCTCTTGTAATTTTCCTAACTAGTCATATTCATTTAATGTGTTGTTTTTTTTAATCTTACTAAGCTAGTAGAGGTACATAATTGAGGCTTTTTTTAAGGAACCTTTCCAGAGCTCTTTTCTTCATATTTACTATTCTAACTGGATATCCTGGTTATCCACATAAATGCATAATCTCTTTTTGAATCTTTCTAAGTTTTTGGCCTCAGTGACATCCTGTGGCAATGAGTTCCATAGTGTAATTATGCATTGTGGGAAATCGCATTTCCTTTTATCGGTTTTGAATTTGCTCTCTTTCAGTTCTGTTGAATGTGCCGTTGTTTTTGTGTTGAGACAAGGAGAATAGAAAGTCCTGATTTCCATTATGTACGCCATTTATTATTTTGTCTATTTTTCATCTTGTCCTTTCTAATTTGTTTGCTCTCTCTTCCAATCTTCTCAATCTTTTTTTTTCTATGCCCCTAATCATCATCTTTTCATATGGTACTTTCCAATGTTAGGAGACAGCATGCTGGACTAGGTGGCCCATGGTCTGATCTGACATGTCAATTCCTACATAACAGTTTCTGCCTAATGTTGTAATGAAGACATTACTGGTGTGTGAGGTCACGTTTAGGTGCTGAAAATATGCATTATGGCTCTTTTACAGGTTTTGTTAGCAAGATGAGATGGGCCTTGGTAAACAAAATCTTTCAATGCAAAGATATTACAGCATAAGTGTCAACAAAAGGGTCTCTACAAAACAGGGTTAATCAACGTACACTAGTAGATCAACCTGTAAAATTTCACTTTGTGTAAAAGTCGCTCTACAAAAGGATAGGATAATGTGGGCTACTATCCTGTTCTATTACATTATACAATGAATGCAGTAGCCTTATCTGACATGTTTAAAGTTAAAGTTGCAGTCGCAGAGCCATAAATAATTGAATCATAGCTGGCATCATTTGTCACGCATTTTAAATGATTTTACTAATTCCAAAAATGGGTGTGGTCTCTTTACTTTTAGATTGTTGTGAGGCTGTCACTATTCCTCTTCTCTTAAACCTTCTGAGACTCCTCCTGTTCCTGGCAACATAAGCTGGGGAGAAGCAACAGCAGAAAGTAGCATATGCAGCTGCTCTCTGAAACACCAGTGTCTGTCTGGTATTTGTAATGTGGGGAAGTATGGAGCATCTGGGTCCTCCAATACTCATCTTTTACGCAGGGCACTGGGAAGAAGCACTTCCTTTCCCTCTGAAGACCACAGATGGTGTGGGGGAGGGAGGGCTCCTAAAGAGGTCAGTGAAACTGCCCCACAGAGGTCCCTCTTACAAATCTGTGTGAACCCTGTGATCTGCCTCTACATTCATCCTCTCTGTCCTATCTGTACAACCTGCCAGGAGGGGCAATCAAACAAGGTCCTGAGTCTCTCTCAAGACCCTTCTCTTTTCCTCTCCCTTCTAACATGGCCTCTTCAATAGATTTCTCTCCTCTGAAAAGTGGGCCAGGGGGTGGGGGGAAGAATGTGTGTGTGTGTGTGTGTGTGTGTGTGTGTGTGTGTGAGAGAGAGAGAGAAGGGGAGAGAAACTTGTCCTTTTTTGCTTCCTCTGGGAAGCAGAGGCAGGCACTTCTCTGGTTCTGCAGGAGAGGAGTGGGAGGTAAGCATGCTGGTTTCACTGCATGATATTCTGCTCATCACTCCCAGCTACACTCTTCATCCTCTCCTCTGCCTCACACATCTGGTCTGAGATCTCAGAAGGAAAAGTGTGTTACTACCTGAGTCTATATATTTTCAAGAACTGCAGCCTGTTTTTTCTTCTAGCTATTGCATTTAGGTATTTATAATATATCCATTACTATTAAAATTACTTTAGAAAGATCGCAATGGCTTTTGTTTATCTTCCCACTGACACTCTTCTGAAGTGACACCAGTCACACTTAAAATAAGCAAAATAAAACAGGAAGCGCTCTCAGTGCAGTGTATCATCTGGTAGCATTTGGTCTTAAGATTTCACACCTCCTGATGGGACTTGCAAGAGAAATTACCCTGTAGGGAGATTCCTTGTCCTGGCCACAAAGGACGAAAGACCAAGAGGCAATGGATGTCGTTTAATTAGGCTACAACTTTATTCACTCAACATATCTGGGAATACCAACAATAAATAGTAGCGTGTAGGTTGTCATTCTTTCCTCAATTGTTTTCACCTATGTGGGAGGGCTGCCATCAGCTCTTACCCTTCCCATCCTGGTCCCATCCAGACCAGGAGCATGTGCAAGATGAGCAAGCAGGGGCACAGCCCACACCCCCAGTCAGCGGGGGCACAGAACTCCTCTGGGGTTGGGAGAGTGAGCTCCTCCGGGAGAGGGCAGGAGATGACAGCTCCTCTGGCCCTGGATCCAGCTCCTCTGGCTGCCGGGAGAGAGTGAGCTCCTCTGCCTGTGGGTGGAAGGGAGAGAGCCAGCTCCACTGGCCTGGAGGCTATGTGGGGAGAACCAGGTCCTCCGGCTGTGTGGGACACAAAGTGCCCCTCCAAAAGCGGCCAAATTTTTATTCCTGTGCACGCTCCTGACCCAGACCATTGCTGTGACCTGCCGGCCTCCCATCATATGAGGATTAAGAGAGATTAGAAAGGGTGTGTGTCTCCATGCTGTACTGGATATTAGGAGCTCCAGCCCCACTTTTTCCATCTTCCTTATGGGATACCATCCTGTAAATCCACTTCCAACACCCATTTGTCAGAGAACTGTATCCCCTCTGTGAACATGTACCTACACAGGGGACACCTGCCACCTACTGAGTTGTGACATCTTGATCTAGCCTCTTTACCTCCCCAACCTGCTGTGGGGAAGGCAAACAACCCCACCTACCTCAGCCAATTTGGCATGCTCCCCACCCAAAAAAAAAAGGTGACTAGCACACGCCCACAGTAGATGATAAAAACCTGATTCTGTTCTGATCTATGGATGAGAGGGTGGGTGCTACTGATCATTGAGAGAGAGAGAGAGAGAGCGTGTTTCTTCTGGATAGCAGGGGTATAAATACCTTCCTCTTCTCCCAGTGCACATGATGGGTCACTGTCCCTCTCTGGTCCAGCTATTTACTGTCCACTCAGGTAAGTCCATTCCCTTTTTCCCTCCTTTGTAACCCAAATGCAGTAGGGAGCTTGAAGGAGTCCTGTCCCCCTTTTTTTCCCCCCTGCTGCCCAGGCAAAGAGTCACCACATTCAGTTGTGGTTAGTATGTATGGCCCAAATCAGAGGGATTGAATATAACAGAGCTGATTTACATGAGTAATATGCTGTTTTGTATCATGGTTACTCCTGTCCTAAATTTCTCATAGAGCTCCACATAAAAATGAGTGTTATCCATGTGACCTAGAATAGACTGTACTGTAATCTCCCTTATTTAAAAAAAAAATCTTTAAATGGCCTAATTGGGAAAAATGCGTGTATGTGGTTATTTTTCCAAATGGTCAGGCATTAAAACTATTTTTAAGAGCACACCAGATCCAAGAGTCAGTGGGTGTTTTTTATCTTGCATGTCAACATTTTCAGACTTCAGAAATTTTGATTCCCTTTTCTGTTGTTTTTGTAAAAATGCCAAAGAGCTATGAGTTAGAATGCAATGTGGCAGAAGCAACCTCATTTGAAAGACATTAAATTGATTTTTGGGCTAAAATTAGTATGATTGGAGAACAAAAATGACCTAGACTGCTCTTTGAGGCTCTAACTAGTTAATTCCCAGCATTTATTTCAAGCATCAACAGCAAGTGGCCCTCTTTTGATCCACCATCCACTGCTGCAAAATCCCTGTCCTTCCTCTTTGGGATTCATGAGGTATACATATTTTGTCACTCTGCATGTACAAAGGCATTTTTGTCAGGTTAAGGAGGTGGGCGCATTCATAGCCTTTGAGAACAGGGTATGGGCATATTGCAACTTGGGAGCAATTGTGCGGTTTGTCTTAGGTGCATATTTTCAGACCTTAAAGCAGTGGTGTGCGTGTGGGCACATGGTATAATTGATTTGTCTTCAGTTTATATTATTGCTACTTTGGCAGCTGCTTTTGGCAGCATGGGTGATACTCTCCCACAGTGGAGACAAACTCTTTTGGGGAAGGGGTTATGACCCTAGCTACCCCGGTATTCACACCCTACACATTACTGCAATGATATTCGTACAAAATACGCCTGGTGAGATACCGTTTGAAAATTAACACAAGGGTCATAATATCATTGTACAATATATGTAACAATGCTGTATGTGAAATTATGGATACTCATTGATACTAGGCTTTAAAGTCCATGACTAAAAGGTATTTAAACCAGGCATGCGTGTCAAGGGGCATTGATAAACAGGTTTTTGACAAACAAAGGAAAGTGGCCATCACATTCATTTATATTAGAGGTTATAGCAGGAATAGATAATTTCCATAGGAGCAGCCACCAGCGGGGGAGGAACCAGTATGGAGCCTTATCCTCCAAACCTTATGGATCATTTACTCAGCATGCATTAGTGATCTTTATCTGGTGGTATCCTTCAGAAGAATACATTTCAAGGATATCTATAAAGAGAGGGGAAACCACCCCCTAAGTTATCCTTCACCTTCAGGAGACAAAGAAACCAAGCAATTTGATCTCTGTGATGGGTCCTGGTCAGGCCAGCCAGTAAAAAGCTGGAAAGACGATGAGGGTGAGAGACACCATCTTGAACAAAGACTGTATTTTGCTAGATTAAGTTTCAGGCTTTTAGATGTTTTTTCACCTTTATTTGCTTATAACTCTCTCTACGTTTATTTCTTTTACTTGGTATCACATCATCCTTGCTCTTCTGTTAATAAACTTGTTTTACTTTTAATCTAAACCAACCCACTGCTGTGTTTTGAATTTAAGCGATTAACTCTCGTTAAAGTAATGAGCTGAGCTTGTGTCTCTCTAAAGCACCAATGAACCACTTTACTTCCCTGAGTGTTCCAGGAGGGAGTGGGACACTTCAGGGCAGACATTTTGGGGGAAATTTGAGATTGGGGCTGTGTTGGGGTCACCTTGCAAGTAGTAACTTGCTGGTGGAGATGAGGCTGGGCCTGAGGTGTTGCAGGCAGGCTTCTGGGGTCAGACCACTGAACCAGGGCTGCATAGCACAGAGACACTCAAGGAACCACATGCTTGTCTGTTGGTGTTTATGTTGAGAGACACAGCAGGAGAGTGTGAAAGGCACCCGGGGTTGTAGGGAGGCAGTGAGACCTCTTGCTGGTCACCAAAACATTACAGGGGTGTTGGTTATCCTAACCGCACAGGAGTTAGGGTATTCCCCTTTTCCTTTGAATTTGGCATCACCCTGTCTTAACCAGAGAAGGGGGATTAGAAAGATCCAGGCATTTCTTTGAGGCCTGGTGTTTGCCTCATACAGTAGCTCTGCAGCAGGTTGTTGTGGCCTGGGTCAGTCATGGGAATAAGATGACCCTGGTAGGCCTAAAAATACTGGCACGCTATGGATTTGAGCATTGAAAATGGTTAGGCCATTGATAGGCTGGGGGATCTGGGGTCTTAACCCACCTCCTTTTTCACTGCTGCCAGGACATGTTGCTTTTTGAAGAAAATTTAAGGTTCAGTAGAGTTGCAGTCACTTGTCCCAAAGAACCCAACAGTCCTGCTTCCCTTTTCATTGCCCACTACCATTCGCATTGAGAAGTTAGTGTGTGGCAACACCACCTACACCTTCTTACTCCTTCCCCACCTGTAGTTCAAATGCTTATTTTTAAAAGTATGGAACCTCTTGAGGCATCTCAACACAGCACATGGGTTTGTTTTGTTTTAATGTTTATTTCTGCAGCTGCAAACCTAGAATGAATAAGGGTATTTTAGACTAGCATAAAATCCATGCTAACTTCTTAGAAGCAAAAGACAAACCACTATTTAATTAAATGTATAAATGTTTTGATAGACTTGCCTTCTTAAATGGCAAGCAAGTAGACAGAATCTGATTATAACAGTGTCTTCTGTATCTTCAGTTCCTGTCATACAGTATCATTTGGAAAAAAACCTTTTGCTAAAATTAGGTTTTTAAATAGGAGTGCCTGAAAAAATAAAAATTCTTATTAACTGAAGACATATTTCAATATATGTTTTTGAACAAATGACCAGCTGTACATTGTGGTGGTGGTGCAAAGTTTGTCCCTTTAATTTCTAAAGAGTTTGCCCTTACCAATAATATGGCTTCCTGGCTGTTTCTATAGTATTCCTATACATTATTTTAAAAGTCATTAAAATGGAATTGTATTGGTGGTGGTGGTTACTGTAGCTTAGTATGTATCATACTTGCGTGAATATAAACTTAGTTTAATCTGCATAAAAATGTTGTCAATATTATTGTGGAAACTTTTAAAGACACCGAACTTCATATTTTTTAAACAAAAAGAGAAAGAAAGCTGTTTTATAAGACATTTTAAAATGGCTAATTACAAGTTACAAGTCTAGTAACTGTGTGAGAGAGTGATATAATTAATAACTCAGTAGAGCACATACTGACTCTTGACCAATTGGCAGGTTGATGACATCTTAGGAGAAGGCAGTGATGATAGTGACAGTGAGAAAAAGAAGACGGAAGAGGAGGGACAGAAACCACAGAGTAGTGCAACAGAATCTCAAGGAATGAAAATAGAAGAGAGGCCTGGATCATCATCCTCATCATCAAGTGAAAGGAGCTTAACAGGCAGTGTACCCAGGTATGAGTTCTTCAAATGTAAGAATGGTTTTTATATCAGAAATTGAACAAAATGATATTTAAAAGGGGATTCACTTATGCTTTATATACAGTCTTCTAAAAACAAAGAGTTGGAGTCTTCTACAGAAAATGTTCATAAGAAATAAACACAAGTTCCTCCCCAGCCATTGTGACCGAAGTTCCCTCTAAGCTGGGTGGCTGCCCAGCAGGCTATCAAGTGCTGTGCACTTCAGGTGTTCCTCCCCTCACTGCCATGCTGCTCCTGCCCTCTGCCTTAGAGCTGCTCCCAGGAGCCTCCTGCTTGCTGTGCAGAGGGGGGGAGGTGGTGCTGATGTCAGGGTGTCCCCATCCCCCTGCCTCTGTGCCCCATCTCCACAGAGCTCGGGGGGGGGACACCACAGGGCTCAGGACGGAGGGAGCTTGCGGGCAGCTGCTGCTGTCTGAACGAGCTTATCTACTTAAAAGGGCAGCGTACTTAAAGGGGCAAGCATGTCTCTCTCTCTCATCTGTCTGTCTCTCTCTCTCTCTCTGCCTCTCCTCCCAACACATACTTGTACTTCTTGATACTACTTCTTGATACTACTTTCAAAGTGTGTTATTTTAGTTTTTTGACTGATCTATTCGTTTCATAATTTTTATTTCTCTCTTACACTTAAATTTAATTTTTTGAGTAGTGAGTTCTAAAATTCCTAACCTGTCCTGGCTGGAGTAATTATCCCTATGGTAACTTTTTTAAAAATATATATATATCCTATCTAGGTTTTTGATTTCTACTGGTGGCGTACATCCGCACATTACCACGATATGGCGCACATAACAAAATTAATTCCGCACATGAATGGAAAAAATTAGAGGGAACACTGAAAGTATAACTATCAACCAATTTTATATTAAAACCAGAATTAGCATTAAATCATAAACACAATAAAGGAATGCTAACGAGGTTGAATAGCCCTACATTTGAAGCCCCCTAAAACTTAATTTTTCCAAGTCTGCAGCTATATAGAAACAAATAAAGTATTACCTTCAAGATGAGACCTTTTATTGTCTTAAAATTCCAACTGATAGGTTCAGTATCCATCTACCACCAAATGGTAAAGAATCAAATGTGACGTGAGGATGCTCATTATGCCTTCCCTCTGCTTTCCTTTGGGGCTCCATTTAGATGATTACATTTATAAGAACTTAGATTTCTTAAATCCCAGCTCAATAACTTAAGTCTGCAGCTGTCTTATTAGAGGCAAATATATTTCTCTGTAATGGAAGAGAAATGTAAATTTTAAAGCTATCAACTTTTGATTGTCTAAATCACCTGTTAAAAAAATTTTTTTATCATAACTCAGAGAAATCTTTCTATACAGACAAGTATCAGAGGGGTAGCCGTGTTTGCTGCTTTTACAGATCCAGACTAAGAATCCTGTGGCACCTTATAGACTAACAGACGTTTTTCAGCTTGAGCTTTCGTGGGTGAATACCCACTTCTTGCATCCGAAGAAGTGGGTATTCATCCACGAAAGCTCATGCTGCAAAACGTCTGTTAGTCTATAAGGTGCCACAGGATTCTTTGCTGCTTTTCTATACAGAGTGAGTTTACTGTAATTGACTGAAGCATCTCAGTCTGGGGGTTAAATGGTAGCTGTGGGCTTCTGTACATTGTGTCCTACAGTCATATCTGAATTAGGCATAAGTGAATTCACTGGTATTTTAGTGGCACAAGACTGTATATCAGGAAGCCACCATATGGTATGACATGGTTGATGCTTATGAGGAGCACCACAGCTGGGACAGCCAGGTTGCTGTGGGTTAGTCACTGTTGAGCTATATAGAAAACCCATATAGGATTTGCTATCCTGGTTCTTGCACTTAATCTTGTATATATGATCACTTAAATTCATCAAGTAAGTTGGTGTGACCGGGTACCTGGAAGGGCTACACTGAAAATGCTTACTTGGGCAAACTGCAAGGAATAGGGCAGACAATCCCTAAAATTGGTGGTTTATTCTATAATTAGATTCACCAAGCCAGTAACAAAACAGCTTCTGTAATACCACACTGGTTACCAAGAAGCAAAAATACAGTCCCTTTTAAGCATCCCAGTCCTTGATTTTACCTAGGCAGCCAAGTCTAATATGGTGAGTCGTTACTGAAAACCAGATTCACCATGTTACATCCACCAGTCCCAAAGGACCAGACACTGATCTTCAGGTCAATATGAATCTCAGATCTTACCCAATAATCACACTGATACAAGTCCTTTAGTAACTAAAACTAAAGGTTTTAATAATAAAAAAAGAAAGAAGAGAGTTGCTGTGGTTAAAAAGATAAGATACATACAGATATGTGTAAAGGCCTTAGGTCAGTCTCCTAGCAGAGTTGGTGAGGCTGCTGATTTGTAAAAGGCTTTCTGGAATCATTGTAAAAGGCTATAGTCCAATAGGCAGTCTAGGTGTAGAGTTTGTTCAAATTCTTCCATGAGAATTCCAGGGTAAATCCAGAGTAAATCTGGAGACCTCAGTCTTGTGGCTTAGACCTTCCCTCTCAAAGTTTAAGACCTGAGATAAAAAGGATCAGCCCTAGGGCTGCTTCTTTATAGTCTTCTAGCAAGCTGATAAGCCTCTTGACAGCAGACCAGCCCTTCCTCAGATGAAGAATAGGTAGTGTATATTGTTGCTTTCAAGTTAATCTTCTATTTTCTATGCATACACAGGTAACTAGCTGCATTCATTCATATAAGGAATTAGCCATTCAAACTATCAAGGTATTTCATTATAGCACAGATAAGCTGAAGACAATGTAAATAATATTATTAGTTCCTACAGTATCTTACATCTTTGATCTTAAAGTTAACTGAACCATCTGCATGCATAATATAATGCCATTAAGACATGAAATGGAATTAGCATCTACAAGCTACTTCTAACATGATATAGGTAAACACAAATACACTTAGCATCCACCCTTTGGTTCTCTAACAATACAGGCAGACATGTTAAAGATTCTAATCTACTTAACATGGCTTTGATAACTATCTAGAAGGAATGGCCCTGTTTACCATGATAATACCCTTTTGATACATCCTTAAGGGTTGCTTTCAGGTCACACAGCTTGCTAATTGTTTAACCTCTGCTGGCTCAGCGTTACAGCTGGAAAAAGGAAAATAGTGTTAGGCAAAATGGGTCTGAAACTAGGGATGTAAAAGTTAACCAGTAAGCATTAGGCTTACCGTTAACCAACCTTAACCGTTAATCCCCTGCACACCGGCCACAGCAGCCCTGACACCGGGCTGCGGCAGGCCAGCCAGAGTGACCTCTCTTAAACAATATAATTTTAATCATTTAACTGGTTAACTTTTAAAACAATATTTACATCCCTATCTGAAACAGTTAAATTTTTTAATTTTTTTTTTAATAGACGCATAGACTTTAAGGTCAGAAGGGACCATTATGATCATCTAGTCTGACGACCTGCACAACGCAGGCCACAGAATCTCACCCACCCACTCCTGTAACAAACCCCCAAAATTAGTCACTGTACTTTGACAACTAAGGATAGGATTTTCAAAAGTGCTCCTCATAAGCTGTGTTCTCATCAAAGTCTGTGTTAAAACTCCAGTTTGACTTTAGTGGGAGCAGAGCAGCATTTTTGAAAATCCCACCTTGAGTCACTTGAAAAGTTAAATGGCATGTTTCATTAATTTGTCCTAACAATATTCAATGTTTCACCAGAGATCACAGGTTCTGAAAAAGAGTGGTAAAATAACCAGAGTTGTAGAGAAATGGAGTTTTTAAATGATTCTTTGTTTGTGTTTCTTGCATAAAGAGGTGGAGAACAAGTAAATCTGTAATTGACTTGGGTTTTCTGCAGTAAAGGATTATAGATAAACCTGACCACTATTGTTTTTATTGCTTAGGTACTCCCTTCACTGCAGAAGCAGATATGGCCTAGAAACTAGAATAGGTGTAGGGTTGTCTGTGAACGTTTTTGTAAGGGCTGTAAAGTAACTTATCTCCCCACAAGGGAAAATCACTAACCCAAACATTGTGAAACATTCATGGTCAAAGGCTAATAAATAGGCTACTGGAAAACATATCATGATGCACCATTCTGTTGCTGAACTAATTTTTACTAGTCCAGGTGTTCTTGGAGAGGACATTTAATTTGATAGACTTCCATCTGTAAATCGTAATTATAGGTGAAGATAGTAGTTAACTGTCTTAGTTACTGCAGACCAATTGCAACAGTAGAGGGCTTTACTGCTGATCACTGAAGCACTGCCCAGACAAATGCAAGTCCCACAAAGATAAAGATTATGGCAGAGACAAACTTAGTACCACTAATTAACAAAATTCAAGATCGTGTATAAAAATTTTCCAATTAGCAAGAATGACTCAGCCTGGGAATAGAACTAGCAATTTTGTTTTTTAATTAAAATTGGAAAACGTAGATATAATTGCCTGAATATATTCGTTTTTTATCAATTATGATAAAATAGATATTGTGTTCCACTGTAAATATTTTTGAGTAAATCAGCTGTCATAATTTCCTGTTACAACTAAAAAACAGTAAAATGACTGCTTAATACAGATATCTGCATTATCTATAGCAATATGGTTGAAGTTTAAATTACTTTATGGCATAAATAATTGATTTAATTTCAAAATATTATTTCAGTAATTTATAGCTGTAATTGTTTGACAGGACCAAATAGAAATTTCCTAATGGATATAAACCAGTGCATTGATATATTTTTTTTCAGCCAGCAGGTAATGTAGTAAATGTCTATAACGTGTTCTCAAAGTTCATTCACCTGTGGGCTACATCAGCAACTTTCCAGATGCCTGAAGATTATATTTACATGAAGTATTGTGGAGCTGATTAGTACTGCCCTCATCTTTAATGTGGAAGGAGTCTGTGGAGTCTGCAGATCTGGTTACTTATGGAGTATTATTGCATACTGGGACCTGTAGTCTCTGCAGGTCGCAGTGCTTTAAAAAACAAGGATGGTCACAGAATATTGTAGAGCTCTGGACCAAACGTTGACCATAAAAACCTGAAAGATGAGCTTTAGAGATGTTAGCTTAAAAATGGACATCAGTCCACTTTAGGAGAGAGATTGTCACTGGACTTCAGACCAATACGAACATATATTGTATCATGATACCATGGGTGCTGAAATTGCAGTATTGCACATGGGCGTGTGTAGTATTTGGGGCACACACAAAAACTGTAGCATTGGTAGCTGTACTATCATTATGGTCTGAAGTATAATATACATAAAATAAAATACTGTACATACTTTCCGAGAATATATGGAGAAATAGCATATGGTATACTTACAACAGATAACAATGCTTCAGTTACTGGCACTATGACCCAACATAATAGTTACTGTGCATTACAAAGCATGCACTCTTGTGTAACAGTTCAGTGCTGCGAGTGTTGAAATCTGTAGAATGCCATGGTGAAATGTTGACCTGAGTTGTCAGACTGGATATTGGTTTTTCTAGCTAAAGAATCTAATACAGTTATAAAGAACAATGACATATACACCTCTTTAACTGTTTGCTTTTAAACGCAAAATTGTTTGGTTTATTATATTGTGCTGAAATACGAACATTAATTGAAAAATTCAGGACATCCTCTGGTAGCTACCCTAGAACATTTCTAAAATTCTAATAAGTGGTGGCAAATAATGACTTTCAGAAATGGCTTTCAGAAATGGTAATGACTGTCACTTTTCAGAATAGAAAAGGAGCACCTTTTTTGCATTCTGTTCTATTATGGCTTGCTAATGGGACATTGGTGCAGCCAGTGCTACATTGTACAGAATCCTTTAAAAATCATAGCTCCTTCTGCAACTTGATAAAATGCAGGCCTTTTTCTCCCAGCTTTTTTATACTTGGAAGTATAATCACCTGCTTGCATACGCTGAAACGTGACTATATTCCATGCTATATAAAAGATAAAATATAAATCAATAATTGAAGACTTGTTCATTATAATACCATTCTGCATTTGTTCCATGACATGATGTTATGACTTGCATGAGAAATTACAAATAAGTTGAAACAGCAAATGTGTATCATCCTTAAAAAGCTAGACAATCTAAACTGAACTGAATTTTGTACATAAATGTTTGTTGCACTCTGTAGCTTGCATTCTTCTTTCTTTCTAATTTTTAAAAGAGAAGTTGGAGACAGATCTGATCAAGCACCTCTTTTAAGTAGATGGGAGTTTTCTGATTTACTTTGGTGGAAGCTGGATTGTGCCCCAGATGTGTCGAGTAACTGTTTCTACTAACTGAGAGATAACGAAAGTGTACTTGTTAATGTAATAAAAACATGTCATGCATTAAGTTTGTTGCCATAATTCTTGAATAAGTAGTTATAAATTATCAAAATCCAACAGCGGTTTCAGTAAGTGTAGGTAATGATTAATGTCATCTAGTATGAAAAAGCTTTTAAAGAGACTCATCTACATTTAATCATGAGCATTTTCTTCTGTAGGAGAAGCAGGTGACTAGTCAGCTCCAGTTGCATAGTATATCCTTGTATCAACAAGAAATATCTAAATATTTGATATATTTGAGCCTCATTTACATTTTAAGTGAATAATATTTTGCTTTATTTTTCAAGTACAAGCAATTTCTGTAACGCACTTGTCTACAGTAACGAGTGGGGGGTGGCAACAGCAATATATTTTGATTTTACAGATCTCATACCCTGTACACATTTTTAATTTGTATGCTGTGGGATCCCTGCAAGGACAGAACGTTTATTGAATTGAGGTTGTGTTACACATCAATAGATTTTGAAAGTATCAAAATTACTGCTAAAATTTTAGTGACAATAAGTCATTCTTCTGTTTTTTCTGTTTCACAGAATCCTGCCCTAAATTGGAGTCTAACACTAGAGGTTTTTTGTTCGATTTTGTTTTTGTTTTGGACCATTCTGTAATTGAGCTATGTGGTCTGGACTTTCCTTAGTTTTCTATTCATTAACTGTTTTATGTGGAAATTGGAGGAGTTTTTGAAACAGAAAAAGGAAGTGGTTCTGCCAAAATGTGGTCTAGACTCAATTATGGCAAATAGGAGAATAAGACTTTGTATTTACTGCAAAGAAAGATAAAAGGTGAAAGGTGTGTTTTTTACATCAAGATATCTAGGCTTGGAAGGATTACATTTTTATCAGTAAATGTTGGTAAACATCAGTTTCACCCACACACACACACGCACGCACGCACACATTGACAAGAGAAAATTTCCATCAATAATTGAAATGTACAGCTTGGCAAAGTAAGAAAAATGCTCATTGAGAACTTAGAGTTTGAGTTAAGGATATTTACTTTGCATATGATATGTGATGTTGACAATTGGTGTGTTAATGGTTATAACAGTTATAAAGCTTTAACTTATTGAATCTCAACATCTAGTGTCATTAAATAATTATCTAACCCCCTCCTTAATTTCCCACAATCATGAAAATTTACATGAATAAAAATTGAACAAAATAAAATCCCTAATTTGGCACAACTGTGAAAATTGAAATTGATAGAGCATGCTTAAAAGTAAACATTGATATTAAATTATAAAAAAAATTAATATCGAATTCTACCACATCTGAAGATAGCTATCTCAGTGTAAAATTCTAGTGGAGACAACGCACAAGTAGCATTGTCCACAGGTAGCTAGTTGAAGTAAACTCCACACCCTGCACCAGGGGTTTACTTCAGTTAGCTATATCAAAACATTACAGTGCTTTGTCTCCATTAGGATTTTACATCAGGAATACATACCTTGATATAAAAACCCACACATTTTTGCAGTGCAGACATAGCCTCAGACAGACTTCCTTGATTATTTAATGTCTTAAACAGTAACTGTGTATTCTGTACTTGTATATAATCTTACCTAGTGTGCAAAATACCCATTAAATCTCTTCCATGCATCCATCCATCCAAAGCATAAGTTGCCATCACCATAGCATATATTGCACCATATAATGCAGGGTTAACTGTACTTGGGCATAAGCTGGGCTTAAATTGGGCCAGGTTGGCAAGCCATGTGCTTTTTTAAACACAGCCTTGTTCTCTAGAATCTCAGCTTTCATTTCAAAGGTATCTCTCTCTAGTAGGGCTGTCAAGTGATTAAAAAAATTGATCACAATTAATCACCCGATTAATCACCGTGTTAAACAATAATAGAATACCATTTAAATATTTTGCATGTTTTCTACATTTTCCAATATATTGATTTCAATTACAATACAGAATACAAAGTGTACACTGCTCACTTAATATTTTTATTACAAATATTTGCACTGTAAAAAAGACAAAAGAAATTTTTCAATTCACCTAATATATGTACTGTAGTGCAGTCTCTTTATTATGAAAGTTGAACTTACGAATGCAGAATTCTGTACAAAAAAACTGCATTCAAAAATAAAACGATGTAAAACTTTAAAGCCTACAAGTCCACTCAGTCCTACTTCTTGTTCAGCCAATCGCTCAGACAAACAAGTTCCTTTACATTTGTAGGAGATAATGCTGCCTGCTTCTTGTTTACAATGTCACCTGAAAGTGAAAACAGGCGTTCGCACGGCACTGTTATAGCCGGCATCGCAACATATTTATGTGCCCAGATGCTCTAAAGATTCATATGTCCCTTCATGCTTCAACCACCATTCCAGAGGAGTGCACTACAGTACTTGTATGAGGTGAATTAAAAAGTACTATTTCCTTTGTTTATCTTTTTTACAGTATAAATATTTGTATTAAAAAAAATAAAGTGAGCACTGTACACTTTGTATTGTGTGTTCTAATTGAAATTCATATATTTGAAAATGTAGAAAAACATCCAAAGATATTGAATAAATTTCAATTGGTATTCTGTTGTTTAACAGTGCAATTAAAACTGCGCTTAATCTCTAAATGAGTGTAAACTGATGCCTCAGTCTGTAGAAAGCCTGTTACAGTAGCTACGAAGGTATGTACTGCCTTATTCACCTCAGTGGAGTATTAACTTAGATGCCTAATGATGATTTATATGTCAACATTAACTATTTTACTGCTGATCAAAGCATGTAAGGGCTTGTCTACACACACACTGCTATCGCAGCACAGCTGCATGGCTTCAATGAAGACCCTACCTATGCTGATGGGAGGAGTTCCACCCTGATGTAATCTACCACCCTGATAGATGGTTACTGATTTAGAATTATATTTCACTTAACAAGTAAAACAAGAAGTCTTTAAAGCTATATGTGGTAAATCCTTTGTGGTTGTTTCCATCTCAGGAAGCCAGATGTTCTACGTTTTCATTGTAGACTTCAACACCTATGAGGTGACACCAGCACCACTAGCAGCAAAACCCAATCCAGTACCCAGGCACTTTCCCTTGCAGAAATTAGAATTTCCTTTTTACAAGAAAAGCTGGGAAAAGCAGATTTTCTTTTACAAAGTCTTAAAAATCATTTCTGCCTAAATCAAGGTTAGAGGGCAACCATGAAATACGCTCTCTGGGCATCTTTAACTATATTTTGTTAGAGAAAGAAAGCATTCCTTGTTTTTATATCTATCCTTGATTTAGGAGCAAATGCATAAACTGTAAGATATAAGAAAGTATGTATATTTAATCTTCTCTATATATGATAAATCTATAAAACTTTAAATGTAAAGCTAAAACTTCAAAAAGGCTTTCCACACTCTTGAGTTGGAGTTGCTGGAAGATATTTTTTTCTCCAAAGACTTCAGTTCTATACCTAATCTGCTGCACTACCAAGTGATAAAACATTTAATGCTTTTCAGAAATTCTGCATACAATAAAGCTTTCACCCTACTTAAATTAAAACAATAGAGGTTTAAATTTCTTAACTATTCTGTAAAATTCTAAATATTCAAAACATTCTCAAAGTTTCTTACACTCTCCAAAGCAGATTTGTCACTCAAGCCTGTTCTTTGTTTCCTGTAACTTAAGGAGAAAGTTGAGCATATGAGAAATATGGGTTTAATTAAAAATACTGATATCTCTAGGTGATTGGTGGAGTGAAGACTAGAATGTTTTAGTTCTATCGGGAAGAGAATCAGGGGGTGTAGGAGGAAAGTGTTTAAAATCTCAGAAATTGCTGACATTCTTCTGGAAATATGTGAAGGTTTCCTACAGTAAGCTTTTAAATTCATTCTGAATATTTTTCAAAATTCCCTTTGTTTAAAAAAAAAAAAAAAAAAAAAAGCTTAATTTCAGACTGAATTTGTAGTTAAACTTATTGTATGAGTAATGAGTTAGACCTGGTCTACACTACAAAGTTAGGTTGATGTAAGTCACCTTGCATCGACCTCACTGTGCTTGTGTCTACACTTAAATTTGTCTCCCACTGATGTAAGCACCCGTTATGGCAGCGCAGTAATACCAACTCCCTGAATGGCACTGAGCTATGGTCAATGTAATGAGGTTGACATAATGAGAGTGTGTTACCTATGTTGACCAAACAATCCTCCAGCAGCTGTCCCAAAACGCCCAACACTGACCACTCAGATCACAATTATGAACTCCACTGCCCATGTTGTGGAGAACAGAAGTCTCCCATGCTCCCCTTTAAAACCCTGTTAACTTTTGATATGGCTTTTCCTGATTGCCCAGCTTGGTGAGCCCACCTAGCAGCTCTCCCTTGTTGTGTGCAACTGCCCAGCCGACCATGCCAGCTAAATGCACCTGACAAGCTCCAGCCTGGAGTAGACGGGAGACATTGGATCTCCTGAGCCTGTGGGAAGAAGAGGCTGGGCAGGCACAGCTATGGACCAGCCATAGAAACATGGACATCTATGAGCAGATTGCACAGGGGATACAGGAGAAAGGGGTACAACAGCAATCAGGAGCAGTGCCGCATGAAAGCAAAGGACCTGTAGCAGGCATACCAGAGGGGCCATGGAGGCCAGCAGTCAATAGGTGCCGAGCCACAGACGTGCTGCTTTTACAAAGAGCTGCATGCTATACTTGGCAGAGACCACCACCTCACAGGCCACCATGAATAACTCTGAGGAGCCTGAGACACAGGCTACTGCCATGAACAGCAAGGAGGAG
Organism: Platysternon megacephalum; assembly: GCA_003942145.1. NCBI lineage: Eukaryota > Metazoa > Chordata > Testudines > Platysternidae > Platysternon > Platysternon megacephalum. Next base: position 2,206,481 of record QXTE01000177.1, read on the forward strand.
GATGGGGGACATGGAACTGGGAGGCCCAATTACTCTGCAAGCCAGGATCCGTTTGAGACTCCTCCACAGTCCAGGCAGTGTCAGCAGTCAAGCAGGGGCGATTGCTATTCACTTCTACACTGTCAGTGCCGCACTCATTCTGGTGTCCCTGCACTGAAGGGCTGAGGTGAGCTAGGCACGCAGATCCAAGAATGTGGCCTTTTGCATGCAAAAGTTCTGCAGCTACTGTTCATTATAGACCTGCATTTATAATGCGATTCCCACCAGGGAGTGCTTTTTTTCTCAGGCCCAGAAGTAGTGCTCCTCCAGTTAAAGCTGCTCCTTGAATGCCACCAACAACCTTTAATGGTTTCTCACTATCTCACAGCAATCTGTCCTCCAAGAAATAGTCATGTTGTGTGCTCATTCATTTCTTTGTGCGGCTCTGCAAATACCAGATGATTGTGAGTCCTGTGCTTGCAATGCTCAATGCAGTAGTGCAGAGCTGCATGGGTTTCATGCTTCTGTCAGAGAAGGCGGACAGCAAGGAGGTCTGTGCAGGTTCATAGGATTTTTATAAAAGGCACAAAAATTATGGGATATGGATGACATTATGGGATGGGGAAAGTTGCATGCTAGGAACTTGACCCCTTGCTCCTAGTAACCCCTGTGCGACTTTTTTCTACCCCCACCATGCATTGCCAAAACTTCCCAAAAGATAGTGCGCAGACGGTGCCAAGTTGCAAACTGGGGTAGCTACCCATGCTGCGTAGCACTGTGCATCAAAAAAAGCACTCCTGGTGAGTACGCACAGCACCATCACGAGTAGCCAAGCATGCATGCTCACACAGAAGCAATACACTAACTGAGGCAGATTTATGCTGACATAACTTGTATCAGTCAAAGTTTGTAGTGTAGTCATGTCCTAAGCCTCTGACAAGTTGTGTAATCTTTGCAAAATGTATGTATGTACAGTTGTAAAGATTGGTATCTGAATGACATATGAATAGCATAATGCATGAATCTAAGTCAACATACTAATAAGGACTTGGTTGAATACAGGGTTATAGTATTCACATGAATCTGATTTTTTCCTGTTTTGAGAAGCAGTAGGATTCTGAAAAAGCACTTTTAAAAGGCAACAGCCTCACTCATCGTGGTAAAGGATGAGAAAATGATTTGATGCATCAGTTGATAAATATTTCATGTCAGTTTTGTAAGGCAGATGTAAGAGTAAGGAGTTAAGGCTGAACAAGCATCGTTCTCGCAATTTCAGAATTGATGTTGCACTGATTCTCAGCAAACATTTGCCTTCCAATTTCTTGGTGTCCTACTTTTCTTTGGGGTAGCATGAGGGAGGATGGAAAGTCTCTCCCAGTGGCTTCTGACTAGGTTTCTTAAAGGAATCGTAAAGTTTTTTATAAACCTGTTTTTCAGCTTCTGTCTTCAGCATTCTACACTTCTTTCCTTCAAAGTATAGTAGCATTTCAGGTAATCAGCACCTCACCTTAGAAGGTTGGAATTTTAGTCCTGCTCCTCTTCCTTCTTTACATGCTGTCAAAAGAAAGCTATATTGTGAACTTGTTTTAATTTTCTCTAACACTCAAACCAGTAGATTTTCTTTCCTCATAAGTTTTTCTACAGTTCTCAGATTGCGACACATGTCCTCGAAATCCATAGGACTTCAAAATTCTGTAGCGTAGCTTTCTAAAGAGATGAGAATGATCAGCTAAAGATTAATATTAGTTCAAATAGTGCTGACGTTTTAAAGGTTAAGCATTTAGGGCAAAAACTTCCAAAAGCACCTAAGTAACTTAGGTTCCTAAGTCTTACTGATCTTCAATAGGACTTAAGCACCTAAGTAATTTAGGAGCTTTTGGAAATTTGGAGGTTAGTGTTCATGAATCAGTAACTTGTAAATCAACCTTGCAGTTTAAATAGTACACGTGAAAAGTTCCATATATTGTCAGAATTTATTTAGTTGTAAATTTTAGTTTTATTGCAAATGTTAATTTTTCTTTATAATTCTCTACTATGGATTGTTTTAAAATATTTTTATATATATTGTACCCCATGTTTAAAGTCAAAAGCACATCACTAATGTGATTATTTTGCAGTGATCTTTTGGTATTAACTAGTTTTGGATTGTCGGCACTTCAGCTAGCGGTGTGATAAACAGCTCAAGCAGACATACCTGCATTAGCTTTCATCTAACTGGTTTGTCAAAAATCGAAGTGAGGATGCGGCACTGCAGGCTTCAGCACAGGCTACTGAAACCTGGCTAACCCTCCTGGGTGTGTACTTGCTTCTGCAGCCTGCTCTGAAGTCTGCACCACAACGTCCTCACTTCTCTTTTTAGCAAGACAGATAGATTTAAGCTAGTGTGGGTATGTCTACATGAGCTGCTAATCACATATCTGGCTGCAGTTTAGACATAGCGTTAGTGTATTCTTAAATATATAATTCTTTATAATAAAACAAAGCAAGACGTACATATTTTGACCCTCATTCTCCACTATGGTCTCTTTTTATATCACTCACATGCAAAGGTTTGTGAGCAAGGTGTTACCTGGCCACTGGTCCAGGGTTGCCAGGTGTCCAGTTTTTGACCGGAATGCCCAGTCGAAAAGGGGCCCTGGGGGCTCCAGTCAGCACTGCTGACCAGGCCATTAAAAGTCAGGTCGGTGGCACAGTGGGGCTAAGGCAGGCTCCCTGCTTGCCGTGGCACTGCTTGGCTCCCGGAAGCAACAGCGTGTTCTCCCTCCGGCTCCTACGTGTAGCCGCCCCAAGCGCTAGCTCTGCAGCTCCCATTGGCAAAGAACCGAGGCCAGTCGGAGCTGCAGGGGCGGCACCTGCGGATGGGGCAACACGCAGAGCCACATGGACACACCTCCGTGCAGGAGCTGGCGGGGGGGGACATGCTGCTGCTTCTGGGAGCTGCTTGAGGTAAGTGCTGCCTGGAGCCTGACCCCCTCCCGTGCCCCAACCCCCTGCCCCAGCCGTGATTCCCCTCCCCTCTCCAAACCACTCGATCTCAGCCTGGAGCACCCTCCTGCACCCGCGCCCCCGCCCCAGCCCTGATCTCCCTCCCCGAACCCCTCAGTCCCAGCCCAGAGTACCTTTCTACACCCAAACCCCTCATCCCCAGCCCCACCCCAGAGTCTGCACTCCCAGCCACACCCCTCACACCCCAACCCCCTGCCCCAGCCCAATGAAAATAAGTGAGTGAGGGTGGGGAGAGTGAGGGGGGGGATGGAGTGAGCATGGGCAGGGCCTCAGAGAAGGGGCAGGGCTTCAGAGAAGGGGTGGGGCAAGGGTGTTTGGTTTTGGGTGAGTAGAACATTGGCAACCCTACCACTGGAGTACTCAATCAGTATGATAGGGTCTCCAGGTGGTACTGGTTCTGCTTCCCTTTCCTTTACAGCCCGCAGCATATAGGGTGTTCATAGATGGGGAGGGGAAGAGGAAGTGGAGGTTGGCAGAGCACCTCTCCTTTCAACTATTCTTGGCTGCCAGTGCAGCCCTGTGGGCTATATACAGCTGGTCTTAATATACTGCACCCTTAAAGCTGCTTTCTGAGTTACACTGGCAGCCCTGAAGGTGCAAAATAGGGGAATTAGGTGCCTTATAGACATCTTTTTTGCACTTCTTCCTCTATTTCTCAGTTCAGTTGAAAAACAAGCCTACTCTGGTAAGAACAATTAAATTTAAGAAAACCTGTTTTATCATAAGATTAGCATTGATTGCATGCTATTGTACCAGATTACTTTGCTGGGATTATATTCCTTTTGCTTTTATTTAAACTATAACTAGTTAATGAGATCTAGTTCTAGTGCCATTTAATTACTGTATCTATTGTATAACTGATATCAAGCCCCTTTTCCCATATTTTCTTTTTGATCAAACCATGCTGTGCTGGGTTAGGTCTCAGCTCAAACAATTTAAGGTGTCAGAGGCCAAAACTGCAGAGTTCAGGGTATCAACAACTTCAGAACGCAAGAGCAATGTGCTTGCTGGATGCAGCAATGAGATCAGTTTGTCCTGCCATATCCGTCCATAATTCAGCATTGTGTACTGAATCCTTTATTGTAATTTGAATAGAAAATAAGTAATCAGTACAGCATCTTGTGCAGCCATTCCAGTATTCCCTACCTAAGGGTTACTATGTGCCTTTGAAGGTAATTAATAGCAGGGGTTAGCAGAAAAAACACAGAATACTAAACCCTACAAGGTTAAAGAGCCCTGAGGGGAAATCCTCCCCTTGTAGCAATCAGCTTGGCTGCAGACCTCTAGGAACGCCTTAGTACTGAAGTGGAGCAAATAATGTAGCCCCCTGTAAATTTGATCAGAGTTCTTGTTTAATTGTGTCAAATTACTAATCAGGTCCAAATAATTTCATAACCTACTCCAGTCATGTTCACTATGATTTATGTGACAACACATTTATCTTTATCACTTGTAATTTTAGGGTAAGTGTCCTTCTCATAAACTCTATAACAGATATCAACACTGTTGCTGGTTTTTTTATTTTAAATACTGTATTGATAAAAGTCAAGTATTTAAAATGCTTTCTGTAGGCATGGTTACTGTAGTTCATGATCTTTCCACAGAGGACAAGGATTAATACTCAAGACTCTGTTGGTGTGTAATTATTACATTCTTCTTCGAGTGATTGCTCATGTGTATTCCACAGTAGGTGTGCGTGTTCGCCACGTGCACCAGTGTCGGAAGTTTTTCCCCTAGCAGTACCCATAGGGGAGCGCCCCTAGAGACCCCTGGAGTGCTGCCTTCATGGTGCGGTATAAGGGGTGCTGCGTGCTCCCCCCCACTCTCGGTTCCTTCTTGCCGCCAGTGAAGGTGCTTCGGAACTGCTCTGCTCCAGCTTTGCTGTAGCTTGTCCCCAGGACTCTTGTTCGTTCAGTGTATGTGACCTGTAGTTAGTACTCGATTAGTTTTAGTTTAGCTAGAGTGCCCGGGCCGGGGTATGCCCCGCACCCCGGGTTTTAAGTCGTGCGACACTTGTAGGCACCCGATGCCAGTGAGTGATCCGCACGCGGACTGTTTATGCTGTTTGGGTGAAACTCATCTCAGCAATTGCTGTAAGATTTGCAAGTCATTTAAGCTTCGGACCAAGAGAAGAGAGACATTAGGCTCCGGGCTATCCTCATAGAGTCGGCGTTGACCCCCAACTACAGCGCACCGCTCAGAGTCGGCACCGGGCTCCGTGATGTCAGTCATCTACTAGTTGGCACCGTTCCCCATCCGTGGGGCATGCCAAGAAGGCTAAGAAGAGGCCGCCTCTGCCATGACACCACAGTAAATCTGGGGCAGAGACTAGACCCGTGTTGGGCAGTCCTCGATCGGCCTCCAGGACTCCGACTCAAGTCGAGCGGAGTAGCCCAGCCCAGCAGGCTTCCCCGGATGTCCGGATGCCCTCCACGCCAGAGGCCTTGCAGGCGGCCCGGGACGTCTTGTCCATGCCGGTACCAGGAGCACCACCAATGTTGGCCCCACTCTCCAGAGGCAAGCCACTGCTGGGATCTCTGCAGTCGCCCCTGGCTCGGTCTCAGTCAAGGGAATGTTCCTGACGCTGTTCACCGCTCAGCGACCGTTCTGTGCATAGTCCACGTGGGTTGCCGTCGACTCCCACCAGGTTGTCTGGCTGGGTTCTGTCCAACCAAGACTCCAGGCACCATTCCGCTTCGAGGAGTGAACACCGACGGGACTGAGGCAGATGATGCCGAAGGCCCTCGTCTCGGAGGGGCTATCGTAGCCGGTTGCGACACGAACGTCAATGCTGTTCCTGTTCGTCGTCTCGATCCAGGACCCAGCCACGGCACTGCTCCCGCAGCCCAGGGCGTCGATCACCGGCGAGTTGCTGTCGCGGATCTGCCCATCGGGGCTGATCGAGCAGCTGTTACCGACGGTACCGGTCCTCCACATCAAGGTCTCGGGGTCGACACCGCTCCCGGCGCTCCTCCCGGTCCAGGGACAGTGGCAGGTTGTACGTCAGCCCGGCCTCCCTTCGTAGCCATCCATCGATGGGTCAGGCCAGCCAGGCCGAACAGCCCACTCCCCCGGTGACATAGCAGGTGCAGTGGCACCGGGCCCCGTGGCCAGCGCAATGGTACCAGTGGGCACCATGGCCCCCGATGCAGCCCCGGTGGGGGTTCGCTCGGTGGCCAGAGCCTCAGAAGGGCCATCGGCCTCCCTCTCCCAGCCTCCGAGGAAGGAGTCAGTGGGACCTACATCCTTGGCACTGTTTCCGGAGACCAACCAGGTGGTGGATCCTCCAGTGCTGGTGGACACGCAAAGTACGGCGCCAGCCTCCTCGCCCTTCCCTGATGAGGCGATTACGGCCCCTCCGTCCTGCAGGCAGACTCTAAGGCCCACCAAGAACTATTAAAAAGGGTGGCATCAAGCCTCAACCTCCAGGCAGAGGAGGTGGAGGAGCCCTCGGGCTCCCTGTTTAATGTACTGTCCGCCTCGGTACCGGGCAGGGTGGTCTTGCCTCTCCACAAAAGGGTGGCGAAAATTTCAAATGCCCTGTGGCAAACCCTGGCCTCATTGGCCCCCATCTCTAAGAGAGCGGAATGCAAGTATTTTGTGCCCGCCAAGGTGCATGAATACCTACACACCCACCCTGCCCCTAACTCCCAAGTGTTTGAGTTGGTCAGCCACAGGGAGCGGCAGGGCCAACCAGCCCCTAGTCTGAAAAATAAAGGTTCATGGAGGCTGGACTCATTTGGAAGGAAAATTTATTCGTCCTCGTGCTTCCAGTTACGGGTGGCGAACCATCAGCCTCTCCTGGGCCGGTATGAGTTCAACCTGTGAGGCTCTTTGCCCAAGTTCGAGGACTCCCTCCAGGAGCATGACAAGAAGGAATTCAAAGCGCTCGTGGAGGAGGGTACAGCGGCTGCCAGGGCAACCCTGCAGGCAGTGGCGGACACGGCCGCGCAGTCCATGGCCTCCGCGGTGTCCATGAGAAGGGCGTTGTGGCTCCTGCTCTCTGGGCTGTCCAGTGAGGCACAGACCTCCTTGCAGGATCTCCCGTTTGATGGCAAAGCTCTGTTTGCGGAACAAACAGATATAAAACTGCATGGCCTAAAAGACTCCCGCACGACGCTTCAGACTCTGGGCCTCTATGTTCCGGCTCCGGCTAAACCTAAGTTTAAGCCGCAGCAGGCTCCTGCCCAGGCCACCCGCTCCAAATACAAACCTGCTTATAAAAAGTCGCGGGACTATAAGAAATGCCTGCCTCGGTACTCCAAGGGCAAACAGGCAGGGAAACGGCGGTTTTGATGGGACACCTGGGGGCACCCTGCCAGTTCTTGTCAGGGATCCACCCACAATAAAGCTTCCCTTCTCCAACCGGTTGTGTGCTTTCCTCCCGGAATGGTCGCGGCTGACCTCAGACCGATGGGTCCTCAACAACATCTCCCGGGGTTACACCCTCCAGTTTACCTCCACCCCGCCCAACCACCCTCCACCCCCATCCCTCCTGGGGGACCCCTCTCACGAGGCTCTGCTCGAGCAGGAGGTGGGGCGGCTCCTTGGCCTAGGAGTGGTGGAAGTGGTGCCAGTGGAGTTCAAATGCAAGGGGTACTATTCCCGCTATTTCCTTATCCCGAAGGCCAAAGGGGCGCTCAGGTCCATCCTGTACCTGCAAGGCCTGAAACAGTACATGGTGAAGCTCAAGTTCCGCATGGTCTCCCTGGACTCCAACATTCCCTCCCTGGATCCTGGGGACTGGTACGCCGCCCTCGATCTGCAGGACGCGTACTTCCACATCCATATATTCGAGGGGCACAGACGCTTCCTCCGTTTGACGGTTGGGCAGGAGCACTACCAATTTACGGTCCTCCCGTTTGGCCTGTCCACTGCCCCCAGAGTATTTACAACGTGTATATCGGTGATGGCGGCCTACCTCAGGTGCCGTGGGGTCCAGATCTTCCCCTCTGTCGATGACTGGCTGGTCAAGGGCAGCTCCCAGTCGCAGGTGTGGGATCACGTGGTGCTCCTTCTGTCCACATGCGCCACTTTGGGTTTGTTGGTAAACAACACCAAGTCCACATTAGTCCTGGTACAACGCATAGAGTTTATTGGAGCGGTCCTGGACGCCACGTCGGCCAGAGCCTCCCTCCCACAGGACAGGTTCGAGACCCTGAAAGGGCTCATTGACACGGTCAGAAGGTTTCCAGTGACAACAGTCAGAGCGTGCCTCCAGCTCTGGTTGGCCTCGGCTTTCTCCCAGGCCAGAGACAGGATGGACAAAGTCCTCACTGTACCTGAACCGGTGATCACCTCCCTACAATGGTGGTCCTCCCCAGGGAACATGCTCCACGGGGTGCCGTTCAGAGGCAGACCCCGTCGATGGAACTGGTGTCCGATGCATCGGACCTGGGGTGGGGAGCCCATGTGGGGGACGTTCAGGCCCAAGGTCTGTGGTCTGCGCAGGACTTGGCCCTCCACATAAACGTCAAGAAGCTTAGGGCAGTGCGGCTGGCATGCATGGACTTCCGCTCGCACCTGGAGGGCCGGGTGGTCAGGGTGCTCACGGACAACATGGCCTCGATGTTTTACATCAGCAGGCAAGGCGGGGCCCAATCCTCTGCCCTCTGCCAAGAAGCACTCAGGCTGTGGGACTTCTGTATAGCCCATGACATTTGCTTACAGGCCTACCGGGTGCCTGGAACTCGCGGGCGGATCACTTGATCAGGGACTTCCCCTCTCAGCACGAGTGGTCTCTTCATCCAGAGGTGGTGTACAGACTTTTCCAAGAGTGGGGAACTTCCCAGGTGGACCTGTTCGCAACTCGGCAGAACCGTTGCGGTCCTCGGTTCTGCTCCGGGGCGGGGCTGGGACAGGGCGCTATCTCCGATGCCTTCCGCCTGTCCTGGTCGGGCCAGTTTCTCTATGCCTTCCTCCCGTTCCCACTGATAAGCAAGGTCCTGGAAAAGATAAAGACGGACAGGGCCCGGGTCCTACTGATTGCCCCGGCATGGCCCAGGCAGCATTGGTACGGGACCCTCACGGGCCTGGCAGTCGCCCCGCCATGGCCGTTGCCGTCCCGCCCAGACCTGCTCTCTCAGGACCAGGGCTTGCCTCCTCCACCCCAGCCTAGCGGCACTCCACCTCACAGCATGGCTGCTCAGTGGTTAGGCCATGAGGAAAGGACGTGCTCAGAAGGGGTCCAGCGCGTCCTCTTGGAAAGCAGGCAACCCTCCATGCACCGAGCCTATTTGGCAAAGTGGTCTCGGCTCTCCCGATGAGTGGATGAGCGGGACATTTCCCCCGTGGTTGCCCCAATCCAGCTCATTTGGAACTACCTCCTTCACCTTAGAGCCCAGGGCCTGGCACCCTCGTCTGTCAAGGTGCACTTGGTGGCCATATCGGCCTTCCACCCACCGGTGCAGGGCCACATGGTATTCTCCCATGCTATGACTGGCCAATTCCTTAAGGGATTGGATCGTCTCTTCCCTTCCCGTTCGTCAGTCCCACAGTGTGACCTGAACCTGGTGCTGGCCCAGTGGACAGGTCCCCATTTGAGCCGCTAGTTACGTGCTCCTGGTTGCTCCTCTCTTGGAAGGTAGCCTTCCTGGTGGCGATCACATTGGCTAGGCGGGTCTCAGAACTCAGGGCCCTGACCTTCGAGCCCCCATACACGGTAGTCCATAAGGATAAGGTCCAGCTCCGCCCACATCCTTCGTTCCTCCCGAAGGTGGTCTCGGCCTACCACATGGGTCAGGACATTTTCCTGCCGGTCTTCTGCCCCAAGCCCCATGCATCCAGTGCGGGGCGCCGCCTCCACATGCTGGATATGCGACGGGCTCTGGCTTTCTACCTAGAGTGGACAAAACCATTCAGAAAGTCCTTGCAGTTGTTCATCGCCTCGGCATGAAGGGTCGGCCGATTTCCACTCAGTGGCACTCCAACTGGATCACATCGTGCATCCGTACCTGTTAAGACCTGGCAGGAATCCCCCTGCCATCAATTGTGAGGGCACAGTCGACGGGGGCGCAGGCCTCATCGGCTGCCTTTTTGGCCCATGTTCCCATCCAGGACATTTGTAGGACTGCTACGTGGTCTTCAGTTCACACTTTCACCTCGCATTATTCGATCGTCTCCCAAACCAGGTAGGACGCCGGGTTCGGCAGGGCTGTACTCTGTCCCAAGAATTTGTGAACTCCTACCCACCTCCAACAGATGTAGCTTGGAATCATCTATTGTGGAATACACATGAGCAATCACTCGAAGAAGAAAAGACAGTTACCTTTTCCGTAATGTGTTGCTCGTGTCTATTGCACATCCCGCCCTTCTTCCCCTCTGTCGGAGTTGTCTGGCAAGAAGGAACTGAGGGTGGGGGGAACGTGCAGCGCCCCTTATATTGTGCCATGGAGGTGCCACTCCAGGGGTCTCTAGGGGCATTACCCTACAGGTACTGCTAGGGGAAAAACTTCCGACACCGGTGCACGTGGTGAGCACGCACACCTACTGTGGAATAGACATGAGCAACACATCTCGAAGAACACCAGTTACAGAAAAGGTAACAGTCTTTTATTTCCTTAAAATTATTAGACTATATTTTTTTAAATAGTTCTAAATATACATTCAAGTTTTCACTAACTTGAGAGAATAAAATTATTGTATATCCTAGTATAGGTTTTGTTTGTGCCGTGGATGCCCCTAAATAGGTTTGCCAACTGCTCACACAGCTATTTCCTGTTCTAAGTATAGAAAACTGTGGTAACTCTAGGTGAGAGCTGTTGGAAAATGCCATACTGTTAATGGTAACTACTGTATTTGGACTTATGGGTATTGCACAGTACTCCTGAATAAGTGTAATATTTTTAAATGACTTTATTCAAAAGTAATATTTTTGAAAGATCCAGAATTAAAAATACCAAAACAAATTTCTGTATAAATTGTCCAACTTTGAAGGGATAGATGGATTCCTGTTGTATCATAGATGTAACTTGGCAGGGTAAAATATTCCTGATATAAATGAAATTCACAATTGCAGCACCCAAAAGAGTGCTTTAAAATGACTGGAGTGCCTCACATTTCTAACAGTCTGGTAGCAAACTGGATTCCTTGTATGTGGAATACATCAGCAATTTAAAAATTATTGCAGCTTCAGTTAGTTTTTTCCAGAGGCAGTGGTGACACACTCGAGAATGAAATCCAGGATCCTCTTCTAACGACAAGTGTTGCAGTTGGCAGCACATCTTGCTATTTTCACATGAGCTGTTTGAAAGAGATTTTGGCAAGGGCTTTAAGAGGAGAGGGGCTCTGAGTACGTGCAGCATAATCTACTTAACCATTCATCCTTAATTAAGAGAACTATCAATTTTAAATGTGTCCATTGTTAACATTAAAAATAAAATAGTTACCATTTAGAAACCTGTTTTAATTAAAAGCTCTTGTGTTATCCAAAATCCCTACATAAAAGAATTAACACTGTGGCTTTCAGCACTGATAAGCTTTTTGAAGTCTCTTAAACTAATCCATTTATTCCTACAGAAGATAACATTCTGGATTCCTACTCCAAAATGCTCTACTGTCAGTAAGATCAAAGGGAAATCCTTTGAGTCCTATCAAATTAACCCTTTGGCGCTAATTGCCAGCAGTGTTTGCAAACCAGAATATTGAGGATACTGGTGCCAGAGGGTTAAATATAGCAAATAGCAGGAGAAGCTGTCTAACAAATGCTTAAATTTTGTATATTGAAAAGCAGTAATATACAGTAAATCAGCATTTGGTATTAAAATATAATTTCTTAAATCAGTGTCTTTGCATAATTATGGAGAAATATATACCGTATATAATTATACTGTCTCTCGTGCGCTCTCTGACTAGTGCTCAGAGTGGCATTCGTTAATGACTTTATTTGGAGCCATGGTTAACTTTCTTGGTTATAAGGGTACAACAGAGGCAGTTAGAGTAGATTTTCTGGTGTTTGACATGATCTTCTCTATAAAATGGAATCTGGTGCGGTGTTGCGAGAAGTTGGAAAGAGTTATTGCAGAACTGTGGCCTGTTAATGGGTTTATGGAGAAGGGGTCTTAAAACATTTTGTCCAAACTGAACTTCTTACAATTTGCCCAACCATAAATCAAAATATAGTAGTATTCATGAGCTTGTCATCTCTGAGATCCTTGCAGACCTATTCAGCCAACAAGTGCTAGAACGAAAAATGGATAAAAATAGGTATTTTGAAATACGGTAAATGAATTCCTCTCAAAAATGGTCTCTCTATGAATATTTTATATAGACTTACTGTCTTGGATACAAGTGCATACAGAACAGGAAATGCATAGGACACTGTATTAAGTAAGTTAACTTTTAACCTTCTTCCCAGTTTTTTGACCCTTTTGTGTGGTTTTGTATATGCTTTTCATGGCTTGGACGCATCTGACTTGATTTTATACCTATTTTGGTGTGCTTGTAGTAGTAGCCAGGTTAATACATTTTAATCTAGTTTAAATGTTAGAGTTCTGGTACTTCAACTATTAAATTCTTAGCCATGGTTTAACATGCATTAATTAACATGTTAACTAATACCGTTTTAAATTCTAGTGTAGAGACTGCAAAAATATTTGTTCTGCAGCACAAATGTCTTGCTAGTTGTGTTTATCCTGAAATGTTTGTCCTGTATATGCATCAGGATTTACAGTTGTGTTAGTATAACCCACACACCTCCTGGGTGTGGTGTTCTGTACCATCTATTGGCACTGAAATGAGAGAGAGAGAGAGAGAGAGAGAGAGAGAGATTGATTGAATCTACAGCCTTAGGGTACGTCTATACTACCCGCTGGATCGGCGTGTAGTGTTCGATGTCTGGACGCGATAAATCAATCCCCGAATCGACGCCCGTACTCCACCTCGGCAGGAGGAGTAAGCGTAGTCGACGGGGGAGCCGTGGCAGTCGACTCGCCGCCGTGAGGACGTCCAGATAAGTCGAACTAAGATACTTTGACTTCAGCTACGCAAATAGCGTAGCTGAAGTTGCGTATCTTAGTTTGAACCCCCCGCTAGTGAAGCCCAGGCCTTAGTTAATAGCCATATGGCGTTTAGCTCACACAGTAAAGGCTCATGCACTAAGCTCCAGAAGCCCCAGGTTTGTTGGTGTTACAAGTGGGGGCTCGTCCAGGATTTCAACTGGGAAGTCTTGAAGCTCAGGACGTGCTTCCTCAGCTAGGGGAAATATGTAGCCCCCACACCTCCTGGGTGTAGTGTTCTGTCCCATCTAGTGGCACCGAGACTGCTTAGAGAGAGAGGAGTCTGATCTACAGCCTTAACTAAGTGCCCTCTGGCTTTTAGCTCATGCAGTAAAGGCTCATGCACTAAGCTCCACAGGTTCCAGGTTCAGTCCCACCCACTGACAACAGGGGTCTGTCGGTGTTACAAGTGGGCCATATGGGTTTTAGCTCATGCAGTAAAGGCTCATGCACTAAGCTCCATAGGCCCCAGGTTCAAACCCGCACGCCAATGATCGGGGTCTGTCCATGTTACATTAGCACTTTAAAATGCGACTAAAAAACCAAGTGTCGCTGTATCCTTGGTATATATCATTCTGAAATACTAAAGACCCCTTGTTTCCTTTCAAAATTAGGACAAATAATATTTGAAACTTGCTGCCCATCGTCCTATTTATATTGATCATAGGTTACTTTGTCTATTTCTGATGTGACATTTTCTCATCTATCTTCTCTTCAACTTTTCTAATACATAGAACATTATTTATATTAACTTACTAGACAGAGGACAGTTGTGCTTGGATAACATAGTTGTGACGCTTGTCTTATTTTCTTTGAGTATCCTTGCTTCGTATAAAGTAGGTAGCCTTGGAGTGAAAATACTGTACAACATGTGAAGTAATTTCTATTTTTCTTTCTAATCTTTGTAGAAATGTTTAGATATCGTGGTAATGGATGCATGAGGAATCTATTCCAAATGTACATCAGTGCTCTGGAGCTTGACTATTAATCAGAATTTGCAGTGGTTTCTTAAATAGAGTTCATATAATTTGAAATGTGAAGCAATCTGAAGGTGTAGAGCATTAAACAAAAAATTCTGGTCACAAGAAAAGTCATTAAGACAGACAGGAAACTATCATTAGCTTGTTATATAAAATACTCCATTTTCTTTTATTTAGGGGGGGATTTCTAATGCACAAAGGGGAGTTAAGACATTGGGAACTTGGTACCTAACACTTCTTTTGGCCTTGAAAATGTTCTCCCGCCCCCAAAGCAACAGCTACCATTCTGTAGTAATTATAATACTTTTACCTTAGGGGAAGTATTTTCCTAACATCCATCAGTTAGTTATTTGGATTAAGACCTGAAGCATGATGACCTTCTCTATAACCTACATTATGTATGTACTGATATAATGTCCCCTTCTATTTTGTCCCCTCTGTAAACAGTCCTAGTCTCCAATATTTTGCTCGATATAAGATCACACAACAACAAAACTGTAATATAAATTTAAACCAATGTTGATTCATACAGCAAAATAAAATTCAGCATAACCTACCTAACTCTACAGTCATCTTGATGCTACAATGGTCATTTGGGCTCTACAGTACTATTCACCACCACATTTGCTGTCAGGAAATAGGTGTACGCAGTTTCAAGATGCCAATTGTATAATCAGTTTTTCTGGCTGTAACCATACTTCTAAAAATCATTTTCATGCTATGTTCTGGTCAAAAACAATACAGAGTATGCTGTGTGTCACACAAGTGAAATTAATTTTAGGCAGTTGCTAAAGTGATTCCTTCAGGGTCAGCACAAGACTTGTGATACAGAACAAAGTCTGTGAACTAGAACTATGTGCACTTCATCTCCGATAGACAGATTAATTGTATTAAAATAGGACACAGAAACTTGAGATACCAAGTTTGAACCATACAAAGAAAATTGTGCCTTCGGAATAATGACTAACAATTTGTCCTCTTAAAAGTTTAAACTTTGCAAGTTATGCACCATGACACTGTTACAAGAAAATATATTGTCCAAAAATTTGAGTCACTGTAGAGAACTTTAAAAGTGCAGGTGCCCTGCTACTCTTAAAAATGTTACTGTTATTGACGTGACAGGCTTGTGGTTGACTTCACTCAGATGGAATGCATGAGAATAAATGAAAAAGCCACAATGCCCGAGATGAGGTGTATTAATATTTTAAGTGTGTCAGGTTGGGCACACTGCAACATCCTTTTATATAGTTTCAGTATTGTCTTGAATGCCAGTTTTGGGACATTGAAGCGATATTTGTAATGCCTTATTGGTGAAACAGTATACAATTTCATTAATGGCTGCACAGTAAAAGGATTTCTACTATATTTATACTTCTCATTTAGAGTTTTCTTTGCACCATTCATCATCTTG
This sequence comes from Platysternon megacephalum, assembly GCA_003942145.1. NCBI lineage: Eukaryota > Metazoa > Chordata > Testudines > Platysternidae > Platysternon > Platysternon megacephalum. The sequence goes on from QXTE01000177.1 coordinate 2,221,852, forward strand.
CATATTAAATGATATGCATCTGAGCCCTTCAATCTTTTTGCACAATAGTGGAAATACTACATTTGTATGACAGAATGATTAGTAGTTCTATCTTCTCATTATAGTTAGGTTAAGCTTTGTTGTCTTTAGTTGTTTATTGCTCAAGTCAATTATTCTTTAATCTAAGGCTATTAAAGATTAAAAGTGCCCTTTTTTAAAAAGTTCCCTTATCAGAGAGTCTTCTTGATATTTCCAATTATCAACAATAGTCCAGGGTTCACTGTTAATTTTATGCTCTCTAAGTAAACTGCTAATTAGAGATGCTATATGTATTTTCATGGGGGAGGAGAAGAGGATAGAGGAGAAACCAAAAAAAACCTTAATTTGTTTTTGGTCCTCAATGCTTCAGTTCATTTTGTTAAAAGAAATTTGGTTCTTTTAGCTCTTCACAGCAAACAGAAAAACAGAAAAGTTTGGTCCTTCCTTCCAAACTTGAAAAATCAGCTACTATTCTGATTATAATCTGTTCTGCAGCTATCCAGTTACAGTATCTTCTTGTAACAAAAAAAAAACAAAAAAACCCACTAGCTTCTATTTTAGGCAGAGTGTTTAAATGCAAGCAACATAGTCTAGTGAAGTAAATGAAGGTTTCTTGTACCCAAGGAGGGAAGGACCTACAGAATTTGTTTCATTTTTCTGTGTAAGATTGTTGTATTTTGCACTGAAATGAAACCTACCTATAAAAATGTAATGTCTTTATTTTCAGTAGCATAACTGAAAGTACACTTTCTCTCTTCGTAGATCTAGTGGGTCCAGCTGAAGGAGATAAGTTAGAAAACACATGGGGTCTTTCATATTAATCTTCTGTGCCATACATTCCACCAAAACATAAACTATTCATCTTTTAGAAATGTTCCTTTGCCTATTTTTAGTGCGTTGTTCACCTTGGTTGGTGTCTGTCTCCTTTGTTCTAGAAAGTCTTTTTTCCTGGAAAAAGATGACAATTTAATAAAAACAAATGGTCATCAGGAGAAAGCATGCTAATTACTTGTCTCGTAACCAGTAACTTGGTCTCTTGCCTGATCAGTAGTTTAAGTACTGTTGACATCTGATAGCACAATCTCACAACCATCCTTCCTGTTTCATTTCCCATCAAGCAAAGGGATGGCTCTGTATGTGCAAGCTCAGTGTAAATATAATAGGGGTTTTGGTTAGAATTATTGGGCTGGATCTTGCTCTCATTTAAGTCAATGGCAAGACTACCATTAATTTCTGTGGTGCTGGATCAGGTCCACAACACTTTGTATGGAAAAGTTCTTGTGATGCATGACCAGAAAGGGTTAAGCGTCCTGCAGGATGAATTACTCAAATTCAACCCTTAAAGACATATGGGGAGATAATGTTTGTGTTTTTGTGTAGTTACATATCTATTGGTAGTGGTTAACAATGTAATCAACAGTCCCTGTCTATGCTGTATTCTGTTAATTCAGAGATCAAAAGAACATCTTAACATTTAAATGAACTGCAAACATAGGATGTCGCTGTATTCATCTCTTTGAAATATATAGCAAATCATCTGCGAATGGTGGAAAAACAGGCAAGCACCTTATGTTAATCTGTGTGAATAATTACCCGGTGATGCTTAGGAAATAAACCTACTTCAAAGTCGCCCTGATTGCCTATTGTTTACCCAGGACAGTATGGTCAAGTGTATGCTAGAACATTGTATAAAAGACCCTTGGGTCCTGACCCTGTCATCTCAGATCTGCTTAAGCTTCATCAGGGGAAGTTTGAGTCACAGGATTGAGATCCCAGTTAAACTGGAACACCCTGAATATGATATTGGACATTGGACTATAATCTATGGACTAAATTCTAAAAAGTCTTTGCAACTACAAAGCTCACCATCTCTGCTATGAATCTGAACCTCAAGAATTGAACTCATGTCTGTATGTATATTGATCTTTTAACCATACTCTCTCTCTATTCTTTTTTAATACATTTTAGTTTAGTTAATAAGAATTAGCTGTAAGCGTATATTTGGTTAAGATCTGGAATATTCACTAACCTGGGAGGTAATGTGTCCAGTCCTTTGGGATTGATAGAATCTTTTTTGTATGATTAATAAGATTTTCATTAATCCTCCTCATATCTGACTTGGGTGACTAGGTGGAGGCCTGAGGCTGGGTTACTTTAAGGGAACTGCGTTGTTGACTTCTGAGTAACCAGTGAGGTATCATAGAAGCTGTTTTGTGCTGGCTTGGTACATCTAAGTGTTGGAATATCCACCAGATTTGGGGATTGCCTGCCCCATTCTTTGCACTTCACCCTAACCGAGTGACCTCAGCTGTCTCCCCTGGGGTTCCAGTCACAGTTCTACTTACAAAGCTGTATATGCAAAATACACTATATTGTGTAAATTGAGTAAAACTAGATTTTTTTTTATGGCATTTTTGGTAAAAGTTTAAAAAAAAATCTTTACTGGAAAGTAGAGCTGTCAAGCGATTTAAAAAAATTAATTGCGATAAATTACACTCTTAAACAGTAATAGAATACCATTTATTTAAATATTTTTTGATGTTTTCTACATTTTCAATTATTTCAATTACAACACAGAATATAAAGTGAGCACTGTACACTTTGTATTTATTTTTGATTACAAGTATTTGCACTGTAAACAAAAGAAATATTTTGCAGTTCACCTAATACAAGTACTGTAGTGCAATCTCCATCATGAAAGTTGAACTTACAAATGTAGAATTATGTACAAAAAAAAGCATTCAAAAATAAGACAGTGTAAAATTTTAGAGCCTGCAAGTCCATTCAGTCCTACTTCTTGTTCAGCCAATCGCTCAGACAAACAAGTGTGTTTACGTTTACAGGAGATAATGCTCCCCGCTTCTTGTTTACAATGTCACCTGAAAGTGAGAACAGGCGTTCTCGTGGCACTGTTTTAGCCGGCGTCGCAAGATATTTACGTGCCAGGTGCACTAAAGATTCATATGTCTCTTCATGCTTCAACCACCATTCCGGAGGACATGCACCCATGCTGATGATGGGTTCTGCTCGATAACAATCCAAAGCATTGCAGACCGAAGCATGTTCATTTTCATTATCTGAGTCAGATGCCACCTGCAGAAGGATGATTTTCATCCGAGACTGCTATAACATGAAATATATGGCAGAATGCAGGTAAAACAGAGCAGGGGACATACAATTCTCCTCCAAAGAGTTCAGTCACAAATTTAATTAATGCATTATTTTTTTAGTGAGCGTCATCAGCATGGAAGCATGTCCTCTTGCCGAAGGATGAAGGGGCATACGAATGTTTAGCATATCTGGCACGTAAATACCTTGCAATGTCGGCTACAAAAGTGCCATGAAAATGCCTGTTCTCACTTTCTGGTGACATTGTAAATAAGAAGAGGGCAGCAGTAGCTCCTGTAAACGTAAACACACTTGTTTGTCTTAGCAATTCGCTGAACAAGAAGTAGGACTGAGTGGACTTGTAGGCTCTGAAGTTTTACATTGTTTTGTTTTTGAGTGCAGTTATGTAACAAAAAAAATCTACATCTGTAAATTGCACTTTCACGACACAGATTGCACTACAGTACTTGTATGAGGAGAATTGAAAATACTATTTATTTTGTTTATCATTTGTACAGTGCAAATATTTGTAATAAAAAATAATATACACTTCGATTTTAATTACAACACAGAATACAATATATATGAAACTGTAGAAAAACATCCAAAATGTTTATACATTTCAATTGGTATTCCACTGTTTAACAGTGCGATTTAAAACTGCAATTAATTGTGATTAATTTTTTTAATTGCGGTAAATTTTTTTGAATTAATTGCGTGAGTTAACTGTGATTGATCGACAGCCATACTGGAAAGTGTTCTATTGACAGACCTCTGTTTTATAGTGGTTCCTTTTTACTTCCTAAATGGAAATGAACCTTGTAGACTTTGTGTGTAAAATAAGCTCATTCAGGAAGAAAACAAATTCTTTAAAGATACCGTACCCTCAGGATTCTCGCTCCTGAGTCTCACACTTCTGGTGAAAGACTCTAGTGAGTATCCTATGCGTAACCTTCAAGGAATCAGAATTATAGATAAGTGAATTCCCTTCACCAAGCGCCAATTCTACAGCTCCCATTGGCCGGGAACTGTGGCCAATGGGAGCTGCGGGGGCGGTGCCTGCGGGCAGGGGCAGCGCGCAGAGACCCGCTGTTCCCCCCACCTAGGAGCCACTGCCAGAGGGATGTGCTGGCCGCTTTCGGGGAGCCACTGGAGATAAGCGCCGCCCAGCCAGAGCCAGTACCCCTCACCCCCTACCACACCCCTGCCCCAGCCCAGAGCCAGCACCCAAACTCCCTCCCAGAGCCCACACCCCTCACCCCCTCCCGCACCCAAACTCCCTCCCAGAGCCTGCACGCCCTCCTGCACCCCAACCCCCTGCCTCAGCCTGGTGAAAGTGAGTGAGGGTGGAGGAGAGCGAGCAACAGAGGGAGGGGGGATGGAGTGAGCGGGGGCAGGGCCTCAGAGAAGGGGCGGAACCTCAGAAGGGTGTGGGGCAAGGGCTGAGCAGGGCAGCTAGGGGGTGGGGTCCCTGAAAAATTTTAAATCAACATGGGGGTCCTCGGGTTGCTAAATTTTGAGAACCACTGAACTAGAGCATATCTTTTAGTAAAACATGCAGTCTTGATTTTAAAATTGCCTGAGAATTCACTACAGCACAATTTTCAGTTTTTCCTAAAAGGACAGCTAGTGTCTTTTGTAAAGTTACACCAATGAGAGAAAAAGAGAGAGAGGTACATAAGAAATCTCATAGGCACTGTTTCTCAAAACTGAATTAAACTGAAGTGACATTGGAGAAATGCAGAGACGGACATCAGCTTTATATTTGTCGGGTTTATCTATTTTTAGTTATTCATTTGAGCTAAGGAAGTTCATTGTCACTTTACAGATATGGTATCCTAAGTATCCTCTCTAATTATAGAGGTGGTGCTGAGAATGTAATACTAAATAATGGAGTGTCCAACCTTGCACAATTGCTTAATAAAACAAACCATGTGCTTCTGCATTAATGGAATGAGTTTATTTAAAAAAAAAAAAAAAAAAAAACCTGTTCCCCAGAATAGAAAGTTATGATTTCTAAGCAGTTCAATTGAACTAAATATGCAAACTTTGTAAAATTGTTAGTTCATAGAATCATAGAACTTAAGATCAGAAGGGACCATTATGATCATCTAGTCTGACCTCCCGCATGATGCAGGCCACAAAAGCTGACCCACCCACTCCTGAAATAATTCTCACCCTTGACTCAGCTGTTGAAGTCCCCAAATCTTGATTTAAAGACTTCAAGTAGCAGATAATCCTCCAGCAAGCGACCCCTGCCCCATGCTGCGGAGGAAGGCGAAAAACCTCCAGGGCCTCTGCCAATCTACCCTGGAGGAAAATTCCTTCCCGACCCCAAATATGGCGATCAGCTGAACCCCGAGCATGCGGGCAAGACTCTCCAGCCAGACACTCAGGAAAAAGACTTTCAATATCCCAACATTGACCATCGGTACTAATTACCAG
>QXTE01000177.1:2229408-2249543 GCA_003942145.1 Platysternon megacephalum
GCCTTAATTTAGTAAAGTTAGCCCTCTTGAAATCATAAACCTTAGTCTCAGATGCAATTTTGTTTATCCTTCCATTTAGTTTGAACCAAATTAGCTCATGATCACTCGAGCCAAGGTTGTCCCCTACAACCATTTCCTCAACGAGGTCCTCACTACTCACCAAAACCAAATCTAAAATGGCATCCCCCCTCGTCGGTTCAGCAACTACTTGATGAAGGAATTCATCAGCTATCACATCTAGGAAAAACTGAGCCCTATGATTATTACTAGCATTTATTCCCCAGTCTATATCCGGGAAGTTAGTCTCCCATGATCATACAGTTCCTATTAGTATTTACCTCCTTAAAAACATTAAAGAGTTCTCTATCCATATCCAGGCTAGATCCCGGTGGTCTATAGCACACCCCGATCACTATCCCAGGGGAGGCTCTAGTAGTTTTCTTCCCCAATGTGACCATTGCCCAGACAGACTCCGTATTATCCATTCCATTACTAGCTATTTCATTACAGTTTACCTCATTATTGACATACAATGCTACTCCCCCACCTTTACCTTTGTTTCGGTCTTTCCTAAACAGCACATACCCTTCCATACCTGTACTCCAGTCGTGACTACCGTTCCACCACGTTTCGGTTATTCCTACGATATCCGGTTTCAATTCACGGACCGGGAGCTCCAATTCCTCCATTTTGTTACCTAGGCTTCTCGCATTAGTGAACAGACATCCTAATTTTTGCTGTTTGGCTTCTCTCACCTTTGTTACCCAATTTGGTAGGGACGCCGTACCGCCAGTATGACCTATTGGTCTAGTATCCATCTCCCCCCCCCCTCTTCCTTATGTCCAAACCCCTCCCTTCGGCTATATCCGTTCTTATCCCGTCGTCCTCCCTCTCAATGTTAAAGTCTGGCGTGGAGAGTGCCTGGACATCTCCCAACCGTCTCCCCCAAATTCCTAGTTTAAAGCTCTTTCGATCAGATGAGCCAGCCTCCCTCCTAGAAGTCTATTTCCTTCCCTACTTAGGTGGAGCCCATCCCGTGAGAACAGTTCTCTGTTCCCGAAAGCCTCCCAGTGGCCATACATCCCAAAGCCCTCCTTATAGCACCACTCCCTGAGCCAACTATTTATCATCACAATCCTGTCCCCCCTTTGTCGCCCTTCCCTAGGGACAGGCAGAATCCCACTGAAGATCACCTGAGCATCGATTTCCTTAAGCGTCTTACCCAGCCTGGCATAGTCTCCCTTGATTCTCTCCAGCGAGAATCTAGCCGTGTCATTCGTTCCTACATGAAGGATGATCAACGGGTTCTTACCTGCTCCTTTTAGGATCCTTTTCAACCGCAGGTCCACATCCCGTATCTTAGCGCCCGGTAGACAGCACACCCTTCTGTTCTCTGGATCGGCCCTGGTCACCGGCCTGTCCAACCTTCTCAGTAAGGAATCCCCAATCACGTAGACCTGCCTTTGCCTGGTGACAGTGCGCTCTGCTAGTCTATCCCCCGTTCCCCCTGGTTGCAAGCTCCTTCCATTCCTATCATCCCTTGTAGTCCCCCTTAAGCCATCCTGTATCCTCCCCGGGCCCAAAGTCGGTGCTGTCTCCATCGACTCCTCCCCTCTTTCTATCGGACTAGCCGCTCTTCTCTTCTTCCTCGCCCTCCCACCGTCAGCTACCACCTGCTGTACCCCCTCCTCATTCTCCAAACCTTCAAACCTGTTACGTAGCTCTATTTCCCCCTCACTGGCCCTCCTTTTCCCCTGCCTGCTTCTCGCGGTCATATGCTTCCACTGGCCATGCTCCCCACCCAGCATTCCCCCCTCACAGGCCTTTGCCCCTGCTTCCCCCTGTACCCTTGAGCATTCCCCTTCAGCCACACCTTGCCTTTGCTCCATCAGCTGCTCAAACCCCCTTCTAAACTCTACCAGGGTTTCTACCTGCATCTCCAAACCTCGGATCTTTTCCTCCAACATCTCTAAGGCTACGTCTACACTACCCGCCGAAATCGGCGGGTAGCCATCGAACTATCGGGGATCGAATTATCGCGTCTTGTCTGGACGCGATAAATCGATCCCCGAACGCGCTACTTCGAACTCCGGTACTCCTGCAGGGCGAGCGGAGTTACCGGAGTCGACGTGGGAGCCGCGAACGTCGATCGCGCGCCGCGCGGACGCGAGGTAAGCGCGCCAAATTCGAACTAAGATACTTCGACTTCAGCTACGCTATTCGCGTAGCTGAAGTCGCGTATCTTAGTTCGATCCCTGCCCCTAGTGTGGACCAGCCCTAATAGGCGGCACTTCATGCAGACATACCTCCGTTCAGGCACCCCCGCTAGGACCATGTACATACCGCAGCTGCCACATGCAATCATCCTCGTATCCTCAGCTGCTTGGCTCATGGCTGCTGTTGTCTCTGCCTCTATCAGCATTCTCACCTGGGGAACACAGCACACACAGCACTGCGCCCCCTTCCACCTCCCCCCTTAGTTGTTCCTATTAAGGAGAGCAACAGTGAATTAAATTTAGAACCTATGGAATTAGGGCTTAATCTAACCTAGCAGGACTTCCACAAAAATCTGCATCAGCTGGAAAGCAGAATGAGTGCGTTCAAAAGATCAGTTACCATTTTCTGCTTCTTAGAACCTCGAACATAGTGGATGTTTCTTTTTTGTGCCACAAATTCTAGTTACTGTGTTTAAAACATGTCTTTAAAAATATTGTGTCGAGAGGTAGATATGTTTTGTCCTAGAGTGCAAATTTGTCCAAATTTGTTTTGGAAATTATTTCTAAACATCTACACGTTGATATATGGGAAAGTGCCAGGAGTTATTTTTAAAGAGGTGTATTTTTTAGGAGCATAAATGTTTTGATGATGATGCTATCTTCCGTAGTCTTGTAGTTTGTGTTATATGCACATCCTGCTCTGAGAAAAAAATCAGCCTCCTAGCATGCCTTAAATTAGATGTTTGAGGAGCATCGGCTTCATGGAGACAAGTTACATTGTAGCAATAATTTAAAAAAAAAACCAGAAATCTCGGGTAAAATAATTCATCTCTACAAATAAATTGTGAAGTACATGTAGCTCAAAACATCAGGAGGACCAGCCAAAAAAGGCCACTATATCATAATTATATAGCAGGTCCTTGATTTTTATTATTATTTTTCAGGCAGAATGCTCTAGCCCCAAGTAAAAATTAAACCGCCACATCTTGATGAAAATTTTCTCCCTTAATTTGCTCTTACATCACATCTGATTGAGCTACTCTTCCCTATGGGGATTTTAGAGAGAGAAACCTCATCTGATTTCCTGTAAGCCTTCAGATCTGATTTCTGTGTTTTCGTCAGTTTGAAGAAAAGGAGGCATTCTGTTTAGTTTCTCCTTTCTTCCTGTGTTTTCAATTTTCATCTGTATAGCTATGCATAGTGATGTTTTATTCTGTCTCTCTAACATACACAGATCAAAAATATTCCCATTGGAATAAATACATAGGCTTAATTTAGCTATACTCATAGGAATGAAGCAAAACAAAGTTTGCCCTTACCAAGTTTAAGATGTTATATGTCATAATATTATGTAAACTGCTCCAGCAGGTATTCAGAAAACTTAACTACTCAAAGAGTATAATCATTATATTTGTCAATAATTAGACTAATTATGAGTTCTCAATTAGGTTATGCATTTTGCCTCTGGTTTTCAGACAAATATATATGGAAATAGAGTGCGAAGTATACTACTGTTTTAGACAGTGTATAAATTGAGCTGTACAGCATTTCGTTCAGAGCAATTTAGGTCATTTATTTTAATAACTTTTCCATTTGCACTTCAGTTATTTTCTAAAGAAACGTGCATTCTCATTGATTGATTATAACCACTAAAACATGTTGATTCACAACTAAATAGTCTTTACAGTAGATTTGGTACATGTTTTTGCTACCTAAGAGGGTACATGATAACTATATACATTTATTTAAGCAATTATATAGTTTAATTTTTTCAGACTCTTATTAATTATACATTTTTAGTGTGTTAGAAAATGGTGAATGATAAATTGCTTATTTACTAGATAATTAACTTTTTGCTTGATTTGTGTTAACCTGCATTAGGATAGTAACTGGAATTTAATTAAACACACAACAGCATATAAGATTTATTTTTATTAAACAAAACCTTAAGTGTTTTAGATACATAAACTTCCCTTATCAAAACATGTTTCACGTTTACAACTAAATGGTTTATTAAAGGAACAGAGGGATTAACTGTAGTCAGTGAATTAAACTCACTATTGCAGGTCAGCCTGGGAAAACTTTCAAATATGCCTAAGTGAAAGTGACTGGAGTTTAAATTCCTACTAGCCTAAGTCTCTTGAAAAGGAGACAACCGTCTCCTAAATTACTTAGGCTGACCTTCAGACTTCTAAAACTGGTATATCTTATCCCCTCCCTCCTCATTTTTATTCATAGACTGGAAGAGAGAGACTAGTTTTCCTGATTTTTCAACTCCCAATCAATTTCTCATCTTTGAGTGAATTAGTCCAAAAGAAAAAAATATTCTCTGTGCCTTCAGAAGAGGCTGCTGCTCTTGAAAACTGGTATAGCACTTCAACAAACTCTGGTTCTAGGTGCTTAGTTAGTGCCTTCCACCAGTTCAGTGGTGTGGCTTTCTTTAAAACATCAGCAAACATGTCCTGCTTGAATGGTTCACCTCCAGCCCTGAAATTTATTATGGTTGGCATGACTGATAGGTAATTATTAGATGTCCATGTCATTGCAGCAACTTCTTCTTCAATTAAACCTCTACCCTGGTACTTTAGTTGAGAGTAATAGCAAGAAAATGAGGTGGAGTAAGTGTTTGATCTATTTGCTTCTTTACTGCCTACAATTCAACTTTGTTGTTGGGGATTTTTTTCTTTGATATCTCTTGAAGTTCTTTCCAAATTTCAGCAGAGTCAGCAATGCAGCAGCAATCTTTCTGTGGTTTGTCCACAGGAATGGAAATAGGTTTCAGTATATTCAATATATCTTCTATGTTTCTCTTTAACATGATGTTGACTACTTTGGCTGTGATAGTTCCATCTATTTTGTCATGATTTTCTTCCCCCTTCAGTGAAGTTGAAGCAACGTGGCTGTTGTGGAAGTATTTTGCAATTTCAGGAGTTGTATTTAAGTTTTTGGCTAAAAGATGCATCAAATGAGCATTACACCCATATGTTAGAAGTTTCAGGTTTCCTTCATTATCTTCTTCTACATTCCTTCTCATCTTTGCTACATTTGCAGCATTGTCTGTAACAAAACTATACACTTGACACTTGAATTTTTGTTCAGTTTGTCACAGTTTTACTGCTATTTCTAAGTATTGTGCTGTATGGGCATTTCCTGATGTATCACTTGTTTCTGTAAACTAGACAACGCCATCTTTTGTTGTCACACAAGCACTTTGTACTTTATCATTGTGTACATTGCTCCACCCATCAAGACTCAGATTATCGAATTTCCCATCAGTGTTTTTTGCACTGTTCAATTTCCTTTTCATACACTGTATCCAGCAACCTTCTAGTAATGTCTGCTGTGCCAAGTAGAATGTAGCCTGGTCGTAACGATTGAACCAGGTCCATGAAATTTTAGTTCTGAACAAGAGAAAAAGGACAATTTGCATAAATAAACTGAGCAATCTTTTCATCTATGGAGTCTTGATGGAATTTTCTGGTCCTGATTACGATCTCATCCATGGTTTTACTGGATGATGAAGAAAGACTTTGTTGTTGCTGAGATACAGGTAACTAAATTTAGTGCAGCACTGCTGATGGCACTAGCAGATGACTCTGAAATTGTAGACGTTGCAGATGATGGACGTTCATAACCCTTTATGTCTAAGCTGGACCCTGAAACAAAATGGGTAAAAAATAAAAAAAATAAAAATCACTTTCATTCACTGTTACTCAGAGCACTGCTTTAAAAAAATGAGACTGTAAATGAAAGTCCTCTTTCTGCAGCTGTTCTAATAACTTTTTAAATGATATATTTTCCCTGTAAAGCTGGGTTTAGAATAATTAAGAAATCATTAGGGTTTATATAGATTTAGATAATCCTATCTCTAGCAAACAAAACGTGTTTAAATGTTAAGAGTCATAAATGCCTAATAAAACTTTACTTTTAAGCAGGAAATCTTCACCTAAGAGATTTGATTATACTGAGCTGTAGAAAATCATTCCAGAAGTCCAGCAGTAACAGTATAAAAGTAATTGGTAAATATTCCCATAACTAACATACCAATTATATTCTGAACACACACATTTTGAAATTCATGAGAAGTCATCCGTCCAAAACACAAATTTATGACAATAATCTAAGTGATCATTTACTAGCATAGTAATACATGGTAGGCAGCCCCTAAGAATGGTGCAAAAATAAGTTTACTAACCAGTAGATTCAGATTCTTCAGACATGTCCACAACATCATCTCCAAAGTCATTGCCTTCTGAGGATCATTTTTCATAACATTGATTCATTCTGACAACCAGTGCGTCTTCTCTCTTGCACTGTTTATATTTGGCATGTATTCCTTTTTTTACCCAGAGATACAAGAATTTCTTTAAAATATTCCCAAATAGGGTCTCTCTTATGATGTGCAGCCATGGCAATTTTTTCTCCAGTTCCCAGATGTTGAAATCAACACCGGAGGCTGCACCCTGAAGAATGTTGTCATTTCTTCCCAGTGTCCTGCTTTGACACCAGTGTTGCTTCTTTCTGGTTGCACACTCTGCTCCTTCTCCCTTGTTATATAACCCATCCACCCACCGCTTCCCCTGGGAGAGATGGGGAATTAACAGTCCAAGACTTCTGCTTGTGTAACCCACCTGCCTTTTGCACTGCAATATTTTATTTTTTTTAAAGACACAGAGGGAGGCAGTTGAGATATTAATGGATTTCTGTTTGTATCTCTGTCTGTGTACACATGCAAGGAGACCGATCAAGGCCATTTATCTGAAGTGCCCAGAACCATCCAGAAACAAACACTGGTCGTTACTGGGCAAATCAGTGTTTTTCCCCTAAGCTGGAGAATGTTTCCATAGTGAGTGGCATCATAAATATTCATAATTTGAGAACTGTCAGAGCTCTGGTAGGGGAAAGCTATAAAACAGGAGTATGAGACCACCCAGGTGGGCTCAGTAGATGATCCTGATGATGAGATACATGATGGTGTGTCCTACAGGTAGTCTGCATCCCAACACCAGTAATGACTTTACCAGTTTCTTGCACCCAGTAGCATAGCCCTGGGGTCCATCCCTCCCCCACACCCCTCAGGATCAAGCCTTTAATAGAGTACATGACCTATTGTACTATATTTACAAAGCTTGACTTCAAAAGTTGGATGTTTTTCCCCTGGTTCTTTCTTTATCTAGAAAAGCAGCCTTTAATTCAAAGTTTTTGATACAGGTTCATGGATTCAGTGTATTTCTTTTTTATTTAAATGTTTTAAGCGATTATGAGATGTTTAGGCTTTAGTATATTTTGGATTACATTTAGATTTCATTTTAAACAGGTTTATTTTTTAAAAGAAAAGCTTATTATTTTTTTCTTTTCAACAAATATCATTGATTTTTATTCACCTTGATTCAGTTTCTAAATCCCGAGGAATAGCAATCGTATGAGAGTTTCTCCTGAATTTGTATGGTAGCAGCTCATACTCAACTATGGCAATATGACGACCATCCAGTTTTTCAATCACACAATGAAACTATACTTCTTTCACCAATTTTAGTAGTATTTATACAGAGTTTTATATCTAGCAGGTTTTATAGAGGTTTATCTATATTTACAAACATTAGGTCATTCTCCTCATACCCTTGAGGTAGTCAAGTATTATCCCTGTTTTACAGATGGGGAGACTGAGATAAAGTGAAAACAACAAGGAGTCCTTGTGGCACCTTAGAGACTAACAAATTTATTTGGGCATAAGCTTTCGTGGGCTAGAACCCACTTCATCAGATACATGGAGTGGAAAATACAGGAGCAGGTATAAATACATGAAAAGATGTGAGTTGTCTTACCAAGTATGAGGTCAGTCTAACAAGACAATTCAATTGATAGCAGGATACCAAGGGAGGAAAAATAACTTTTGAAGTGGTAATATGAGTGGCCCATCTCAGACAGTTGACAAGAAGGTGTGAGTAACAGTAGGGGGAAATTAGTATTGGGGAAATTACGTTTAGGGTTTGTAATGACCCAACCATTCCCAGTCTTTATTCAGGCCTAATCTGATGGTGTCCAGTTTGCAAATTAATTCCAGTTCTGCAGTTTCATGTTTTTTGAAGTTTTTTTGTTGAAGAATTGCCACTTTTAGGTCTGTTATTGAGTGACCAGGAAGATTGAAGTGTTCTCCTACCAGTTTTTGAATGTTATGATTCGTGATGTCTGGTTTGGCCAATGTACATGGTAGAGGGGCATTGCTGGCACGTGATGGCATATATCACGTTAGTAGATGTGCAAGTGAACGAGCCCCTGATGGTGTGGCTGATGTGGTTAGGTCCTATGATGGTGTCCCTTGAATAGATATGTGAACAGAGTTGGCACCAGGGTTTGTTGTTTGGTCACTCAATAACAGACCATTTTTGTAAGTTAGTACTGTCTTCCTAAGTAATTGACGGCTCTTACAGTTTTAAAATAGTGTTTGTTGTCAATGTGCTTCAGAGATGATACATTGCAGTACTCTGTTTCATTTTTAAATGATTAATGATTTTACCTCTTTGATTATTTACTTAAATTGGGAGGATGTTGTGATAAATGATAACAGCTATATAATTCAGTGTGTACTTGACTTAGTTTTATACATAAGCATTGAGTTAATCGGATTGGGCAGTTTCATACTTTGAAGCTATTTCTCTATCGATATAGTGGCCTAAATTCTCAGGCCATTACTACAGATATGTCTATTACACAATGAATTGCAGGTATAAATGGTAGTTTATTAGACTTCTAGCTATTGATTGTGAAAGGATGGGACAGAGAATGTTGCATCATTTTTAATGCAGACATTAGCCAGAGGCTGAGAAGAAAGATACAGTTCCCAAGCTGTGTCCAGGGACATTTTTCTGGTAGGAATCTCAAAAACCTCTCCTTTTCCCAGCAGCTGGTGAGAGGGCACAGAGAGCATTTCTTACCAAAGCATAACCTCTAGGCAGGGGCTCCCTCCTACCTGTAAATAAGTCCTTGGCTAGTAGGTTTAGTCACATGGCTATTGAATGTCTAAATTTTAAAATAATTCATATCTTGTGTTTGTATGCAGATGAGGGAGTGTGTGTTGGTGAGAGGGAGAGTTTGCTGAGATAAATTTGAAACGTTTACGGTACTGATAGATTTTGAGGGTAGCTGTAAAATAGAGAGAGAGCAAATACAAGAGGAACAGTAGAAAGCATAATATCAAAGAAGAGAGAAAGGGCTGGGGAGGGAGAGAAATTGGACACTAATGACAGCAAAAGAGGAGAGATCCACTAAGGAGCTTGCCATCCTGGTGTTGGGAGCATGTAATCATATGTGGTTGTACAGCATCTACTTAGCATGATGGCGCCACTGTCCTGATTGGGGCTTCTGATTGCTGCTGTAATACAAATATTGTAAGATCAGTGCAAGCCTTTTGGGAGGAAAAAATTGTCACCAGTTTGACAATTCATTCTGTTGCTCTCCTCTAATTGAAGAAAGCGGGGATTCTGAAACTTATTCTTCCACTGAATGCCGTAATATTGTTCATGTAATATAGTGCCTTCCTTCAGAGACCGTCTCTCTCTATTCTTTTTTATTTATATTACTTTTAAAAGCCCTGTAATTGAGTAGACTTCCTATTATGTGAAAGCACTCTTCTGGGTAAAGTGCCATAGCATCTTTCTAAACTTAAAAATGTTGAATGAATAATTTCCATGGACTCGATGAGGCTTTTCTTTTCTTTTTTTAACATTTTATTACTAATTTTCTGCCTTAAGTATTGTCTGTCATCTTCCTTATAGCATCAGGCTTCAGTGCTGTCAAAATTGTTTCAATTACCTAAGAGAGGTAAATATTTTTAAAGGCAGTTCATAAAAACCCTTACATGCCAGTTCGATTTTTAAAGGTTGCTGTCAACCTTACGATGCCATCAGAATTATGTGCCTTAAAAATGTAATTCCTACCATGTATGAAAGTCAGAATTATCCCTGATGTTTGTCTTGAGCAAACTGGGATGGTGATAAGATATGAAGAAAACACAAAACCATGATTTCTTAAGCATCCTGACGTAAAGCTGTGCTGTACACATGCAGAAATTTGTTTTGAAATTAACTGTCTCCATGATAAAAGCTCTTTTTTGCTGATACCGTGGTCTCTCATGTATGCCACCTATAAGGTCCTGTGGAAGGAGCAATGTTTGTAGCCAGTGCCATGCTGTAGCACTGAAAACTAAATGCTGGCTCCTGGTGTGAGAGTGTTCATATTTCATGACAGGCAATCTTACTTTCGTTCCTCTAAAAACCAAGAATCAATAATGAGTGATTGGCATGGGCCTGACAGGAGCAATAGTGCTATTTTGGGCGAAGGTAGCAGCCTTACAATTTGTTTTTATAGGTTGCATGAAATACATATTTTCACTTCAAATATATTTTATAAATGTCTTTCAAATACTCCGTCCGGTGCATACAGAATAGTACATAAGACTGAAATATACATGTGTATCTAAAGTTTTAGGAAAAATAGTATATTTGAATAGTATGAGAAATTGTATGTCATATATTGCATAGTAACAGAGGGACTGAGTTAAGCATGTGCATGCAACTTTAACCTTGGCATTTCTTGACCGTTGAGTGCTTTACCATGCAACATTTACATTCTTGTACTGTAGTTTTTGTTTAAATAATTTTGTCTTTGATTTCTAAAATAAATTCAGATAAAAGACAGGTTTAACAATAACCAAGATTGATGTCTATTAGCATTAGTGTTTCTCTAACATGTGCAAGCCACTGTAGCTTTTTAGTGTGTGTAGGATTCAAGGAGGGGAGTAAATATATGGGCACATATTAAAAAATGGAATCTGGACATGAAAGATTCTGTACAAAATAGTTGGTATTGTTGCAGATTTCTACTGCAGGTTTTTGTCCATTAAAAATGTTACCATGTTTTTGAGAGCAGTATTTCAATGTATAGTCGGCAAATACTGAAAAATCTGTAAACATCACTGATGTGTAATAGTGAAAAAAGAATACCTGTCACTAGAGGGGGGCAAAGGCTAAGATGCAATACACTAGTTCAGAAACAAAAATATACTCTGCTCCATGAGTGTCTTTGTTCTTCTGTTATATCATGTTTACAAAGACAACATTTAATGCTGGTCAATGAAAACATTAAGACAGCATTGCAGATGCAAAGCTGCAAAACAGTCAGAGCTGCTTTTATATAGAAGGAAGAGTGTATTTAAATTCAAAACAGCTGAGAAGTCCAGGCTTATGCAGTATTAGTAATCTGAGACAACATTTTGCTTTTTATTTTCAGTTAATTTCAGAAGCAATAATTTAAGAATATTAAACTCTACCTATCTGCAATTCTTCTCCAGTGAAATCCAAGAGTCCTGGCTTTATGTCATTCCATAGCCAAATAATTCCTTTCTGGGAATGGAATTGAGACAAATTTGCTTCTTACAACCAGGAACTTAATGAGAGGGTTTTTGACTCTTTAGACTTAAGTTAGTAGAGAAAACAGAAAGAAATAGACACACTTTGCTAGGAATTTTCCATCTGGATGCTTCTCATGTCTGCATTTTGTGGATTTTCTACTTCACATATCCGAGTTATAAAGCATGTCACCAGACCGATTCAAAACAGCCAACATTTTAAACCAAGGATTCTGAAGTCCATCTAGACAGGTGCCTGCTAAGATTACTATAAAAGGTGCGAGTGCATGACTGATCATGTGACTCATCACTATCTGTGCCATCACAGTAAAACCATAAGACTATAAGCAGCTGTGATGGAATGATGTGAATAATGTCAAATATTAACAATTGTTGATAAGCAGTGTTTTATAAAAAGCCTTAAGAAAAGCAGCTTTTGATTATTGTTTTTCTCCTTGTTTTATTTTGTTTTTACGAGAAGACGGGCATTGATTCTCAAAAGCTTTTATTGCTTCTCCACAGGGATTATATTTGTGTATGTTATACCCAAAACATAATTCATTGGCATCTGATTCCAATCAGAATAGTGGTGTTGTGCCAACATAAATGCATGTGAGATCCAATCTTTAAAGTACTGGCACCATTTGGTGTGAAACAAAATGAAAATCGGTTGTTCTGTATTCCAGGGTCCGTAGTCATCTCAGCTCCATAACAGGTTGAGAATTTTCACATAACTCCCTAGGCCCTGCTCATCCTTTGTGGTTGAAACTAAAAGCAGTATGTGCAGTGCACCCTACATTTTGAGGGAGGGTTCTGTGTATATTTTAAAAAGGGGTGAGCTTGTTCTATTATCAGATAAAACTTTTCAAAATCTTATAGTAATTGTTCCTTTATCCATACTTGCTTTATTTCTGCATGAAATCATGAATATGGTTTTTTTTCTTTTCCTTCTTCAGAATTGTAACCTGAATTATTAAACTGACACACAAGTTTTGTGGATAAAATACACTACCTGCACAGTAAATCCTGCAAAGAATTCTTCCAAAGAAAAATGCTTACAAACCTAAAATATCCTGCAGCCTTTTCTCTCCAGTTTTCTTCTTGATACAATATTTCTCCTGTCCAGCAGATGTTAATTCAAGCACTAGGACTGGGCAGAGAAAGGTAATTCTTCAAGTACACCTCTACCCCGATATAACGCTGCCCTCGGGAGCCAAAAAATCTTACCGCGTTATAGGTGAAACTGCATTATATCGAACTTGCTTTGATCCGCTGGAATGCGCAGCCCCGCACCCCCGCCCCCCGGAGCACTGCTTTACCGCGTTATATTCGAATTCATGTTATATCGGGTCGCGTTATATCGGGGTAGAGGTGTATGTGTCAGTGGGTGCTCCACTGCAGGATTTGTGCCCGACTGTGCACCCTCAACCAAAGACTGTAAAAGTAGTGTCATCGGGTTTGCACCTGCACAGAGGAGTGCCTCATGCTCCCATGAGGACATATAAGGAAGCACAGACCTGCCACTACTCAGTTCCGCTCAAGACGGTGTATTTTTGGTATCCGCTGTTCTCAGCCTTCCCATTTTTTCTCACTTCTTGTGAATCTTTTATTCTCTGGAGTTTTTATTTCATTATTTGTTATTTTTCTTAATTTCAGCACATTTGTGTTTTGAAAGGGGATTTCCCTCTCTCCCTTCTGTACGTCTTATTTAGTGCTTCAGCACTTCCTTGGGGTGTGCAGAAAACCCTGGTGTTCAATCCCTGCCTAATCTGCCACAGGTCTTTTACCCGTAGCACAGGGTATTCTAGCTTCCGGTGTCTCAGAGACACCCATGTTCCATCCAAGTGTAAAGTCTGCACAGGGTTCAAAGGAAGATCTCAGCCTCTATTCTTTTATGTTGAAGCTTCTCTAAATGGAATGCTCCCTAGTTTTGGTGGATTCTGCTTCCCTCCCCCCATACATCAGCCTCAATATCTCAGGCTTCTCTAGTGACTGCTTGAGCCCCAGCAGCAGCTCCAGAGATGAAGATATCAAAAAGAAAAAGCCTCTTTCTCTCTCAAGAAAGGGGGTGGTTCACCCCATATATATGACTCCCAGGAGACCTCACATCCCACAAAGGGTACCACTGAAGTTCTGGCTGATATCCGTACCAAGGTGTCAGCACCACCTAAGAAACCTCACTCATAGAAGTCTTCTCTTAGGCAACACAGAGAAGCTCCTGCCTCAGTACCGCTCAACACCTCTCGGTACCGAGGTACACCCAAGGCTTCTTCACGTGCTCCAGTACCATTGTCTTCACAACATCAGTGCTCTGAGCTCAGAAACTTTGTCCTGTCGGCTTCTCCGGTACTGCATGCAGTGTCTCCAGCATAGTACCAATTCCCATTCCAGGCCCTGGTACTGACGTAGGCTCCAACTTCACACTACCATACTCCTCCACAACCCTCCAGATTTGTTTCCCCAGAGGACCTCCTCATATTGGAGGAACCAGAGTCCCCTCTCCTAAAGGCCCTTTTGTAGAGCTCATTTCTCTTGTACCACTTTGACAGCTGCAGCCTGAACCCTCCCACATTAGGCCAAGATCAGACCCCCAGCCCTCGGTACAAGCACAGATACCTGAGGCTCCCCCTTTTAATCTGTGGGATGACACATTCTGAGACTGAGGTCTCCATACGGGGCTCTGTTTAGGTAGCATAGCCCCTCTAGTTCTTACCATGAGAAGGCCAGCAGATGTCCTACACACCTAGGATACGAATACTTGTGGGGACCCTTTCCCTATCCACCACCTCAGTGGGATTAATGGAACACTGGAGGTCATTGTGGTAAACGATTTTAGAGGATATCCGCTAAAATGAGGCACCAACACTTACCAGTACCATCCCACTCAAAGGAAAATCAGATTATCTGCCAGTTCCATATGCTGCCTTGGTACTAGAGGAGACCTCCTTCCCCTCTGCTGCGGAGTCTCTGGCTTCTAGGTTGGGAAGGAACTAAGTGGCAATGGGTCCGTGCCTCCTTACATGCCCTTATATGGGAGCACAGCTGCTCTACACAAGTGCGGGCCCACAGATATTCTTTAGAGTCTCTGGTTGAGAGTGACCAGGCACTTGCGTATCCTGTGGTGGAGCATCCATCAGGACAAAACATCTCGAACTCAAGTTACAGTGCAGCTAAGTAACTTCTCCTTCCATTTCATGGAGGATTTTGAGATTTGGTTTCATTCCAATATTCATCTGAATTTTTCTGACCACCTACAAGCACCTTTGGCTGTAAGGATAAGCAAATGGCTTTAAGAAAAACCCAGAAACTCATCCTTACTCCCTGGAGAATTACTTGAAGTGTGATAAATGTTTTGGAGATACTAAGAGTTGATGATGGATAAGTTAATATAATTAGAAATCTTGGTGAATAAATTTAATAGAAATCTTGGTGATTTGTATTGTTCCTTGGTATAGCCCCGACACTGTTCCTTGGTATAGCCCCGACACTGTTATCTGCTTACAAGATTATTAGTTTGTTCATTTGGTTTATGAGCAGTACGTGCCTAGAGCATTTATATCTACACTTGATTGATATAACTGTTGATTTTATACTTATGTGGGTCAGGGTGAATTAATAAACTCTTGATTGGCTAAGAATAACAGTAGGCCTAAAAAGAATCAAGTGTTAAAATTACAGCCTCGGTGTTGCCTTGTAGATTGGTTCAGTCTTTTTATAAATCTTCAAGAAGTTCAAATACTAATACTCCTAATATTTGTAGGTGTTTTTAAAATTTGTGTGAATAGAGTCTGAAACATTCTATATTTAATAAAATTATTCTTTTTCTCAATAATTTTATAATTTCTGCTCCATTTACAAGTCACACTACAATTTTTGTAATTGGCAGTACTTGCAAATTGAATTGGGAGTCTTAAAGTTCATTCTGCTTCTCTGGATTTCTGTTTCATGCATCCACTATCACCAGCAATGAGGAGTCTGTTGCTATTTGAATGATGTAGAGTAGATTACAGCTTGCTATTACATAACTTTAATGGCACCACAGTGGCAGTGGTAAAAATGTATCAGTACATTTAAGCAGACACAGATTACTGACACACAGGGGTTTTTTGTTTGGTTGGTTGAGGGAGGAGTTGTTTTTTTGTTTTTTGTTTTCACAATTCTCTTTTCTGACTTATCACTCTACAAGATTGTTCTCTATAAGGGAGATTAGTGTGAAACAACATATTTGATATTTCACAAATATGAGCTGCAAGTTATCAATGAGAAGCAAAAAGAATAATGTTATGTATTGTTTCTACTTTGCAAACAGTTTTTTGTTCTACAGTTTAATAAGGAGGCATGCCTTTGGCTATATGTATTTAATATCGATGCTGAGAGCTCTGGAGCATGTTGTATTTCATAAGGAATAAAGGCTAAAGTAGATGACCAAAAATAATGGGTGATGTGAACCAATATGTTACCAAATCAGTGAATTTTTAGATTAAGGACTGCAAAAAAAGATTTGGGTAAAAGATGTACAGCGGAATTTAGGGATCTGAGGGAAGCTACCAACATAGTTTTCAGTTTACATTAAAATGAGCAAGCTGATATTAAGGCTATGAGAAATACCCTGCTATTTGCCTTACGATAATTTACCTAGGCATCCTTGCTTCCAGTGAGGTTGGATGGTTTAGTGCCGTTTGTATTCTGGTTAGCACTTAAGGTTTTTCAAATGAAATTTATGGGGATCTAAATGTCTCTTGAGAGCAGGAAGGCATTTAAAGTATAGTAACAGCTATTTTAAAAAGCTTTTAATCCTACGTTTTATACCTATATTAAGCCATAATACTGTAATGAGAACAACATTGGTAGTCAGTGCAATACAAAAATGAGACAAGTGGTTCAGAAGCACAGCTAGCCTATTATTGCTCTCTAGTTTCCCTAATGAACTCTCCAAGTACTCTTTGGCTATTCATAATTACTGAAGTGCATTAATCCTTACCACCGCATGACTTTAATGGCTGTTAGAAACCAATGTAAACAAACAGTTAAAATGTCTGCCTAACCTTGTGTTGAAAAAATATTGACAGAAGAGAGGTAACGCTCCTCCAGTAATTTAGATGATTAAAAAACAGAACATGAAGACAGACAGGTCGTCCACAAGAATAATTTATGTGAATAATTTACAATTTATATTTGATTGTGTGGTTAAATTCAAAGTAGATTCCTTCTCTGAGAGGTTGTATGTGTGATCATTGTTTTTTCCTCATATTTTTTCTTGAACTGTGGATTACTTGATTTATGATGGACAAGTAAAATGTTTTTCAGTCAAATCAGTGTAATGTTTCAGACTTTATTTTTTAAAATTATATTAGCAACATCAGCATGCCAAGATGAGATTGATACAAATATACATAATTAAATACATACTCTATCATTTCCATCTCTTGATATCTGTGAGAGAAAACAAGTCAAACTTCATAGAAAAGAAAAGTGTGTTTCGGAAGAACACTGGTGTTTGTGTGTGTGTGTGTGTGTGTGTGTATATATATATAGCATTTAATGGCATAGGAGTCTGTTATTCAAAGAAAAAAATTACACATTGCCTATCAATAGTTAGCTAAGAGTTAAACAACTGGCAGAGCCCTTTCACCATCTTTATTTATGGTTTCCTTATTCTTGATGCAAGCCTTGATATCTCTCCCATGTTAATCCAACAAGCTGGCCCAAAATGCTAAACATTGAAGTATAACACTTGCTCTCTCAGGAGTTGACTACCCGCATTGGTGTCATCTCATCTGCTAATCAGCTAGACTTTCTAAAACCTATTGAAAGCACCCAGATGTACTTTAAGAGTTATGGATGTAAAGTACAATAGAAGTGCTAATTTATAATTAAACCTAGCCTAGATCAGTTCTGAAGGCAAATGTCTTTGGATACTAACTTTAGATACCATTAATTTTTCATCACCATTTTTTCATCACCATTTGCCCAAGAAAAACTTAATTTCCCCTTTGTCCATACTTGCATTTTCATTGTTTTTCTCCTCTTCTGTCCCAAAACACACAATCACATCAAGCCCATGTCACTGCATGAAAAAGTGAGATTTTGATAGGATGATGATTCATATTAGATCTAAGAAACCTCAACCAATTTGTAATTAAAAAAAAATCCAAACTGGTGTGTCTGGAAATGATTCTGCCTTTTCTAAAGGTAGGTAGGTCATGGGCTGTATGCTCTAAGGGATACATAGCACACCTACTGGGTTCTTCTCCGATTTCTGAGAGAAACAGCACTGTCAGTTGAGTGTTACACCAAATGGCAGATCCTAATATAAGTGTGTCCCCCAAACTCTTAAAATTGTACCTACATAGAAAGAGAGCACACGTTTCCCCCATCTGGATCCTTGGCTAATCAAGAACAGCATTTTGGAGGGGATTGAATGCTGTTAATGCCACCATCAGCTTGCTGGTATTCCCCAAAGTCTCATCTTGTCCCCCTGCAAGAGTTCAGGGCTTGGTTTGTGTTGTCTGCGGTATTTACAAAGACACTGAGCTATTTTCACCAGGGCTGCCCAGAGGATTCAGGGGGCCTGGGGCAAAGCAATTTTGGGGGCCCCTTCCATAAAAAAAAGTTGCAATACTATAGAATACTATATTCTCGTGGGGGCCCCTGTGGGGCCCGGGGCAAATTGCCCCGGGGCGGCCCTGGGAAAAATAAACATTTAAAAACCTTCCGCATCTCGGCACAAACCCAGGTTTGAGAAACCTTGTAAAGCTGACTTGAAAAGAAGTTATCACTGGTTCTCAGCATCAGCTAGTGCTAAAAGGCGCTAAAGCTCATTAAAAGGGTTGGACAAATATTTTCCGTCAAAACTTTTTTTGGATCAAAAACTAGGGGTTTTTAAAAAGCAGAAAAAATCACGGACAATGTCTGCTTTCCTTCAAAATTTGTTGTGGTTTTTTTAATTGAAAAGCTGAAATTAGTCTGCCAGAACCTGAACATGGTTTGGGGTTTCAGAAGTGTGTGGCCAAATATTTGCTGCTTGCTGTGTTTGATTGTTTAAAGAAACAATAAAAAAATTCTGCTTAAAAAAAATCCAAAACTTTTGAACCACCTCAGCTTGTGACCAAACGCCTGAGCCCATCCAGTCAGAGATTTTTCCAGGTTTCTGATACTCTGCTGGCTTCCTTGACTCATATCTGTCTCCATAACTTTGGGTTCATTTAGGTTAGAACATAAGAACATAAGAATGGCCATACTGGGTCAGACCAAAGGTCCATCCAGCCCAGTATCCTGTCTACCGACAGTGGCCAATGCCAAGTGCCCCAGAGGGAGTGAACCTAACAGGTAATGATCAAGTGATCTCTCTCCTGCCATCCATCTCCACCCTCTGACAAACAGAGGCTAGGGACACCATTCCTTACCCATCCTGGCTAATAGCCATTAATGGACTTAACCTCCATGAATTTATCTGTTTCCTAGAGACTGGCTCCATGGGGTCCCTCACAAACTGGAGACGGTTACTGTGGGTTTGTCTTTAGTATAGCTTATGTACATACTCCACGAACTGAGCATTTGAGCTTGTTCCAGAATCTGGGATGAGCCTATGTTGTGAAAACTGAAATGCTCAAAATAGCACATGCATGTGAATGGACACAGGGTGCTAAAATTAAATTAACCCAGGGGTTCTCAAACTGGGGGTCGGGACCCCTCAGGGGGTCACGAGGTTATTACTGGGGGTCGCGAGCTGTCAGCCTCCACCTCAAACCCCGCTTTGCCTCCAGCATTTATAATAGTGTTAAATATATAAAAAAGTGTTTTTAATTTATAAGGGGGGGTCGCACTCAGAGGTTTGCTATGTGAAAGGGGTCACCAGTACAAAAGTTTGAGAACCACTGAATTAACCCCTCTGGAGCCTCAGGGAATGCGCGGGGGGGGGGCATCTCCCTTGGTAGGGTTGGGAAGGAGGTAAGTGGTATAGGATATGGCTCTTCCCATGTGATCCCTCCCCCATGGCTCTCTTGGCTCTATCACTGTTAATCTAAAGTGGCTAATTTTAAATGAAGCTACCCTCCCCTGACATGAATCTCCCTATGGCACTGAAATTAAATGTAGACTATAATTTGGCATTTGAGAAGTGAAAGGGATGGTAGCCCTAAGGGAAAAGATAACAACTTGGCTCATTGTGTTAAATAGCTGTCTGCAAGCCTCAAACTGCTGAATGAGCTTTAGGTTAGGGAAGGCTGTGCCTTCCCAAGCAGCCTGGCCCTGCCCCCATCTGATCCCCACCCACTTCCTGCCCCACGACTGCCCCCCCTCAGAATCCCCAACCCATCCTTCTCCTTGTCCCCTCACCCCCCCCCCCAACCACCCCCCCGGGACCCCACCCCCCACTAACTCCCCCTGCTCCCTGTCCCCTGACTGCCCCACCCCTATCCACTCCCCCGCCGAGTCCTGACAGACCCCCCGGAACACCCACGATCCAACCCCCCGTTCACCGTCCCTTGACCGCCCTCCTCCCCCCCCCCAGC